>WWNC01000001.1:4097500-4297500 GCA_011125475.1 Melanerpes aurifrons
TTAAGGCTCAGCGCTCCACGAAGGCCTAGGATTACATTCCCAGCAAGTACCTATTTAAGATCCAGCCTGATCTTGTTTGGTCTCTGAGAATGTAAGGAAATAAAGCAGCAGAAAGTCATAACACAGCATTACAAGTGCAGACTCTTGGAGCAGCTCACAGCACAGATTGCAATTAGCTTTCATTGAACTGCTTCTTACAATTAATTATTAGCACATCAGGAGCAAAATTCTGAGTCTGAGAGCTGTTTCCCAATGCCAATGCACATTTTGAGTGGCAGACAGAGGCAGACAGAGGAAGAGGAAAATGCCCAGATGCAGATTAATTCAAGTGTATGTGAAAGAAGTGCTGCCCAATGCTCTGCCCTGGACCTTGGCTATTCAATGACCCTCCTGAGGAGGGTCTGAGGAGGGTCTGAGGAGTTCCCACCACTCTCTCCTATTTCATAAGAGGTTTCCTACAGAGTTCAGCAAATCAGATAATTGCAAACTCATTAATACAGCACAATCTTACCTAGAAGCAGGATTAGAACACACCATTGCATCTTTTCCCTCTGTAAAAGTCAGCTAACACTGGAAGTGAAGGTGTAAGTATAATTCTTGTGAAGAATTGCTGGGTGGGGACTGTTAGTTCTAATTAATTCTTCCATCCTGTTGGAATGAAATGACAAGGATCATTGGATGTGTGATATTACAGAAGGACAGAACCTTACCATGGGCTCTACACAGTTTTAGAAGCCTACTCTTTCACACCTAGGACCAACACTCCCAATGTTGATTACAAGAGACCACATACTTAAAATGGATGGTCTTTGGTTTCTTCCAGACAGGAATTGTTAGTGGAAATGGAACTGCAAGGAAATATGCTCATGGATACTCAGGTCCAGCTGTTAGAATGAATGACATATGCTCACAAAAAAACCCAACCCGACCACCAGTTGTGGTCTGCACTTGCATTTATTTCTACTCTAATATCTGCAGATCAGTTGAAGTGCATCTGTAAGCTTGTGCTTTGATAATGGACTTTACTGAGTTGGGGCTGTTCAGTCTGGAGAAGAGCTGAGCCATGAGGATGATGAGGGCTGGAGCTCCTCTCCTATGAGGACAGACTGAGGGAGTTGGGGCTGTTCAGTCTGGAGAGGAGAAGGCTCCAAGGAGACCTTATTGTAGCCTTCCAGTATCTGAAGGGGGCTGAAAGAAAGCTGGTTAGGGACTTTTGAGGGTATCAGGGAGTGATAGGACTAGGGGGAATGGAACAAAACTAGAAGTGGGTAGATTCAGATTGGATGCTAGGAAGAAGTTCTTTGTGAAAGTGGAGAGACACTGGCACAGGTTGCCCAGGGAGGTGGTGGAAGCCTCATCCCTGGAGGTTTTTAAGGCCAATCTGGATGTGGCTGTGAGCAGCCTGCTGTAGTGAGAGGTGTCCCTGGCCATGGCAGGGGAGTTGGAACTAAATGATCCTTGAGATCCCTTCCAACCCTGACAATTCTATGATGATTCTATGACTTCAAGGTTCAGGAGATTGTAATGCAGAGTATCACTCAGAGCAGATATGAGTATTATGAGCTGGAGAAAGAATGCAGCATGAAACTGGTTAATGCAAGTCAGGTAAGGTCATTAAGACAGAAGTGCTGTCAATACTTAACCTCCTGAGAAACTAACAGCAGAATACAGCCTGACAATTACAGAGTTTAATCATGCAGACTGTAGCTCTGCTGAGATATTATTCAGGACATAAAGGCACTTGGAAAACTGACTTTTTTCTCTTTCTTTTTTACCCTGGAAGACTAAAGACAGTTTCTTCCCTTAAAGCAAAAGACCTCAGCTGCTTAACATCAGAAGGGTCAAGCTGGAGGTTTGAGCATGTGGGACTGAGATTTCCCAAGGGCTCAACAGAAAAGCCCCAACTTTGTTAGCAAAACACCCTCTTCTAGGAAAAAAAAGGCACAACCAAAACCCAACAAAAAACCCAAAGGAGAAAAAATACAATGCAACAAATAGGACTTCAATTTTTGCTATAAAGACCAGAGTATTATTTCTTGTAGTTTTGGAGTGAGCATCAGGACTGGAACGGCAGTAACTAAGTACACCTCAAGGAAAGCTATCCTCGTGCTGACATTGCCAGCTCTGCATAAATGCTCTCCTCAGTCTTGCTGGCTAGAAAAATGCATTTTGGTAACATGGAAAGAAGTGATGTCACACAATCCCAGAATTGTTTCCAGTGGAAGAGACCTTGACGTCTCAGGCTGCACCAGGGGAGGTTTAGGCTGGAGGTTAGGAGGAAGTTTTACACAGAGAGAGTGATTGCCCATTGGAATGGGCTGCCTGAGGAGGTGGTGGAGTCACCATCACTGGAGGTGTTCAGGAGAAGACTTGATGGGGTGCTTGGTGCCATGGGTTAGTTGATTAGGTGGTGTTGGATGATGGGTTCCAATCTGATCTATTCCGTTCCATTCCATTCCATTCCATTCTCCTCTATTCTGTTCCCCACTATGTCACCACTAAGCTGTTTCCCTGAGCATCGCAGCTGCACATCTTTGAAATGTCTCCAGGGACAATGACTCCACCATTTCCCTGGGCAGGGTGTTCCTACATTTCCCTCCCCTTTCAGTGATTTTTTTCCCCTAATATCCAACCTAAACCTCCCCTGGTGCAACTTGAAGCCTTTTCCTCTGGAGTACAGCCCTATGAGGAGAGGCTGAGGGAGCTGGGGTTGTTTAGCCTGGAGAAGAGGAGGCTCAGGGGAGACCTTACTAATCTGTACAACTACCTGAAAGGAGGTTGTAGCCAGGTGGGGGTTGGTCTTATTCCATTCTGTGACAGAATAAGAGGACACAGTTTCAAGCTGTGCCAGGGGAAGTTTAGGGTCAAGATAAGGAGAAAGTTCTTCCTAACAAGAATAATTGGCCATTGGAATGTGCTGCCCAGGGAGGTGGTGGAGTCACCATGCCTGGAGGTGTTCAACAAAAGATTGGATGAGGCACTTGAAGCCATGGTTTAGTTAGTCATAAGGTGTTAGGTAACATGTTGGACTTGATGATCTCTGAGGTCATTTCCAACCTGGTTGATTCTGTGATGCTTTCCCTGAGATTTCCATAGTAGGTGCAGGCACTCAGAGCACCACCTAAATTGCTCAGCTGTAAATAGCTCAGAGAGAGTTTTCAAGACTTGACAGCTTGCTGTAGTGCTCATCATCCTGACATCTGATTGTCATTCTCACCCTTGCTGTTCCCATTTGCCTCTTATACTCAAGACTTAAAATATGATCAGGAAGGAGGCAGTGTTGCTGATGTGTTTATGCAGTGTCTGGCACACTCTGTATTGTATGATCATTACAGATGAGCACACCAAGTGATTTGTCCTCCACAGTGACTAGGAGGTGATGAATTCTTCAATGGTGGTCTTTCAGAGAGCCCCCAGAGGTGCTGCCTCCATAATTCTCTAGACAGTGTGTACCTTGGGCATTACATTAACACTTCCACAATGCCTTGCTTGATGGCAATCACAACATTGCTTGAAACAAGCAATCATTGCCTATTCGCTCAGAAGTCTGATGAACAAGCAGAGGATACAACGACAGAGTGTTAAAGCGCTTGTTCTATCCTCTCCTGTCACCTAGTTAATTCAAATACACTTAGGTCTTGCTTGGGCAACTTTTGCTGCTCAGGAACGACCATTAATCTCCAGGTATTTGGAGCCATCAACATAATCTGAGGCAGCCCTGCTGAATCCTAATGCTCGAAGCCATGCTGGCCTTGACCCTCTACTGCCCTCTGCTGTTCACAGCTGGGAATCTCAGCCTGATCTCAACAGCTTCGTCGGGGTTTGTTTTCCCTGTTTCAAGTGAGTTGAGTCTGTCAACAAACGAATCGCCAACAGGATGATGTGGAAACGCCTTACTTGCCCTCGGAAGGGACGCTGAATAAACATGGTCCAAAATATGTTTCAGGCACGTGTTGCATTACAGTGCTTTTGGGTTTGTGTGGTTTGGGGTTTGGTTGGTTTGGGGTTTGGTTGGTTTGGGGTTTGTTTGTTTGTTTTCAGCAGGATATGAGTTTCAAGATGAGACAATTAAATATAAAAGAATCACAGAATTTCAGGGGCTGGAAGGGACCTCGAAAGCTCATCCAGTCCAACCCCCCTGCCAGAGCAGGATCACCTCCACCAGGTCACACAGAAACACATCCAGATGAGGTTTGAACATCTCCAGAGAGGGAGGCTCCACAACACCCCTGGGCAGCCTGTTCCAGTGTTCTCTCATCCTCAAAAGGAAAACAAATTTCCTCATATTTACATGAAACTTCCTCTGTCTCAGCTTCCACCACTGCCCCTTGTGCTGGCATAGGGCATCACCCAGCAGAGCCTGGCTCCAGCCTCTTGGCACTCACCCTTTACATATTTATAAACATTGATGAGGTCACCCCTCAGTCTCCTCTTCTCTAAGCTGAAGAGCCCTCAGCTCCCTCAGTCTCTCCTTGTAAGGAAGGTTTTCCACTCCCTTCATCATTTTTGTGGCTCTGTGCTGGACTCTCTCTAGCAGCTCCCTGAGGTCCTTCTTGAACCGAGGAGCCCAGAACTGGACACAATACTCCAGGTGCAGCCTCACCAGGGAAAAGTAGAGGGGGGAGGAGAACCTCTCTTGACCTACTGGTCACACCCCTTCTAATCCACCCCAGAATGGCATTGGCCTCCCTGGCCACAAGAGAACATTGCTGTCTCTTTGTATTAATCTTAGCAGACAGCTTACAAAGCTATGATTTTGTTCAGCTCTGCACTGCTGACAAAAAGCATAAAACATATGGGCTCAAATTTCTGCCTGGAATATTCAAATACTGCAGAAGGTTCTCCTCAGCTCCATGCTATGTTAATTTAGGCTTGCATTCGAACTGAGGCTTTTATCTTCTTATGGCCATGGTAATTTTGGAGGGATAAACACTTGGGCTTGACTCCAGAATAAGGCAGCTGGCTCCTGGGATTTTCAGAGCTGCAGCTGATTCCCTGATTCAGGGAATTAAGGCAACCTCTGAGCCCTCTCTTCCTTTCTGCCTTTTTCTTTTTCTTTCTTTCTTTCTTTCTCTCAGAATTGTTCCTCTCCACACAGCCACACTGTAGAATGAAGAGGCAAACAGATCAGCATTTTCTCCTGCCCTTCCTTCAGGAAAGAACAAAAAAGGAGCAGAAACCTCTTGTGGAAAAAAGAAAATCCACAGGCAAGCAGCACCAGAACAAGAGGACACAGTCTCAAGCTGCGCCAGGGGAGGTTTAGGCTGGAGGTTAGGAAGAAATTCTTCACAGAGAGATTGGCCATTGGAATGTGCTGCCCAGGGAGGTGGTGGAGTCACCATCACTGGAGGTGTTTAAGGAGAGCCTGGATGAGGCACTTGGTGCCATGGTTTAGTTGATTAGATGGTGTTGGGTGATAGGTTGAACTCGATGATCTCAAAGGTCTCTTCCAACTTGGTTAATTCTATTCTATTCTATTCTATTCTATTCTATTCTATTCTATTCTATTCTATTCTATTCTATTCTATTCTATTCTATTCTATTCTATTCTATTCTATTCCCAAAGGTGACAGAAAGAGCCAAACATTCTTAATAGCACTGGACTTCAGGTGGCAACCAAAAGTGGAATGGAATGGAATGGAATGGAATGGAATGGAATGGAATGGAATGGAATGGAATGGAATGGAATGGAATGGAATGGAATGGACCAGGTTGGAAGAGACCTTCAAGATCATCGCATCCAACCCATCATCCAACACCACCTAATCAACTAACCCAAGGCACCAAGCATCCCATCAAGTCTCCTCCTGAACACCTCCAATGATGGTGACTCCATCACCTCCCCGGGCAGCCCATTCCAATGGGCAAATCACTCTCTCTGTACCACTGGGAAACAACAACCAAAGGTTCTGATGCCTAAGAAGGTAGGCCAGATTTCACAGGGGATCAGCTTATAGGCTTTAGCACAAGTTCTGTGATGCTGCTGATTAAAAGATCTCAGCTAAAGATGTTTTCATGTTGCCATTGCAAACTGCTGATCTAATAACATCTAAATCTTTCAAGTGGGAAGAACTGATTCTTTTTTCCTTTTTTTCCCCCCAAAGATTTGTTATCAAGGTTATTCAGCTGAGCAAGGTTTAAATCCATTTCAGCTGTATTGTTCAGCCTCCATTATGCAATTTTTAGTATAGAAAATAGAACATGTGGACTTGATTGGAAGAAGTAGAATTAATGGGAAGCAAAGAAGCTACAATATAAACAACACCATGAGGAGAGGCTGAGAGCCCTGGGCAGGGCAGGGTTTAGTCTGGAGAAGAGAAGACTGAGCAGCAGAAAGTCTCTCTTCATAGAAAGAGAGACTGGCCATTGGAATGTGCTGCCCGGGGAGGTGGTGGAGTCACCATCACTGGAGGTGTTTAGGAAGAGACTGGATGGGGTGCTTGGTGCCATGGTTTAGTTGATTAGATGGTGTTGGGTGATAGGTTGGACTGGACGATCTCTGAGGTTTCTTCCCACCTGGTTTATTCTATTCTATTCTATCATCTTTTGTGTAATTTTATTGTTAGTCATTATTATCAGTGCAATGCTTCACTGTCAAAACTCATAGAATCATAGAATTGTCAGGGTTGGAAGGGACCTCAAGGATCAGCCAGTTCCAACCCCCCTGCCAGGGGCAGGGACACCTCACACTACAGCAGGTTGCTCACAGCCACATCCAGCCTGGCTGCAAAAACCCCCAGAGATGAGGCTTCCACCACCTCTCTGGTGGTGGAATTGATTAACTTGATTTGAATTACCTGGATTTGAATTAAAATTGATTAACTTGCATAGTTTCCTATCAGCAGCAAAAGATCACTTTGCTGTTGTCAAATATTTTCTGACTATGCTGAACTGCACAGAAGACTTGGTTTCTCTGAACTTCTGAGGCAATTCCTCAGAATCCAAGGGCTTAAACACAGCTTACACAGCTGAAATTGTTAGGGCAGCTTGCTACCTGAGCGAATGGAGCGGAATGGAATGGTATGGAATGGAATGGAATGGAATGGAATGGAATGGAATGGAATGGAATAGAATAGAATAGAATAGAATAGAATAGAATAGAATAGAATAGAATAGAATAGAATAGAATAGAATAGAATTAACCAGGTTGGAAAAGACCTTCAAAATCATCAAATCCAAGCTATCATCCAGCACCATCTAATCACTTAAACCATGGCACTAAGTGCCCCATCCCGTCTCTTCCTAAACACCTCCAGTGATGCTGACTCCACCACCTCCCTGGGCAGCACATTCCAATGGCCAATCGCTCTCTCTGTGTAGAAATTCTTCCTAACATCCAGCCATCTGGTGCAGCTTGAGACTGCGTCCTCTTGTTCTGGTGCTGGTTGCTTGGGAGAAGAGACCAACCCCCACCTGGCTGCAACCTCCCTTCAGGTAGTTGTAGATAGCAAGAAGGTCACCCCTGAGTCTCCTCTTCTCCAGGCTAAGCAACCCCAGCTCCCTCAGAGATATGGTCACAAGGGCAGTCTGTTTTGAAGGCTCTGTGTCTGCCCATTACACAAAGGATACACAAAGGAGAAGCCTTTCCCAACAGTCAAAGCTTAAATGAATAATAAATGTCACATTCAGCTCCATAAACTGGTTCCTCAGGTGTAACATTAAGAAGCAGTCCTTGAAGTATGCCTTTGGGGAAGTCTGGCTGAGTTTCTATCCATACACAGGTAGCTATTAATAATGCATATTCTGCCATGCATTATTCAACACTTCATAAATGGCATTACAGCTTTCAGCCTATTTTACAGCTGTAAAGGACAGTGACAAACCATTGCTTTCCCTCAGAAGCTTCCCACACAGAATGTATCCCTTCTCATTTAGGTCAGATCAGCTAACATTTCAATGTTAACAAACATAGCTGCAGTTAGTAGTAGTGATGAGAGTATTATCCAGAGAAGGGCAACGAGGCTGGGGAGGGGTCTGGAGCCCAGCCCTGTGAGGAGAGGCTGAGGGAGCTGGGGTTGCTTAGCCTGGAGAAGAGGAGGCTCAGGGGTGACCTTCTTGCTGTCTACAACTCCCTGAAGGGAGGTTGTAGCCAGGTGGGGGTTGGTCTCTTCTCCCAGGCAACCAGCACCAGAACAAGAGGACACAGTCTCAAGCTGTGCCAGGGCAGGTTTAGGCTGGATGTTAGGAAGAAGTTCTTCATAGAAAGAGAGATTGGCCATTGGAATGTGCTGCTCTGTGGTGGTGGAGTCACCATCACTGGAGGTGTTTAAGAAGAGCCCGGATGAGGCACATAGTGCCATGGTTTAGCTGATTAGATGGTGTTGGGTGATAGGTTGGACTTGATGATCTTGAAGGTCTCTTCCAACCTGGTCTGGTCCAGTCTATTCTATTCTATTCTATTCTATTCTATTCTATTCTATTCTATTCTATTCTATTCTATTCTATTCTATTCTATTCTATTCTATTCTATTCTATTCTATTCCCTGTGAAGAGAGACTGTGGGAGTTGGAGCTATACAGTCTGGAGAAGAGAAGGCTCCAAGGAGACTTTATTGTGGCCTTCCAGTATCTGAAGGGGGCTACGAGAAAGATGGGGAGGGACTTTTGAGGGTGTCAGGGAGTGATAGGACTGGGGAGGATGGAAGAAAACTAGAAATGGGTAGATTCAGATTGGTTGTTAGGAAGAAGTTTTTCCCCATGAGGATGGTGAGAGACTGGCACAGGCTGCCCAGGGAGGTGGTGGAAGCCTCATCCCTGGAGGTGTTTGCAGCCAAGCTGGATGTGGCTGTGAGCAACCTGCTGTAGTGTGAGGTGTCCCTGCCCATGGCAGGGGATTTGGAACTGGCTGATCCTTGAGGTCCCTTCCAACCCTAACAATTCTATGATTCTAAGGTAAGGCAGAGGTGTGAATGTAACAATTATGATGGTGAATGCACTCAGATCGATGGGAATAAGGAAGACTACTAAAGAATGTGGAAGGAAACATAGGACCCTAGATAGGGAGATACTTGGTTGTGTCTGGCAGAAATGAGCAGCTTAGATTTGCTCTTAGGGCAGTAACATTAGGAAGGGTGCTGCACCCAGGGCTTGCCTTCACTGCCTAGTCAATGGCTGTATAATGTAAGACATATGGCTGTGTTCATAATATAGGCAAGGTCAGTTGCAAGAAGGAATTCTGGTGCTGACTTCACTTAATCACTGACATCTATGCTTCCAACAGCTTGTCTTGCTCTAGTGATTTAACAGCAGGATCATTTTGCCTTATGATGCTGATCAACCCTGACCTTCGAAGAAGTGAATAAAATGTTTTCCTGGCTACAGCTTTAGCCAAGCTCTCAAAGACAGACTCAGGGCTTAACTCAGAAACCCATCCTGAAGACCTAATTGCATTTTGTAGAACATGTAGAAACAGGCACATTTCAAATGAGATCCTTTACTTGCAGGTAGCTTGTAACTATGGTTTTGTTCCTATACATAAAACAGTGTGGCAAGGAGTACTCCTAGATTAAGCCAAATAAAGCACCAAAGGGCAGCAAGGGGCATTTCAGTCTCCACCAATCTGTTTTTCAAGAGGTGGAAACAGAAGAAAGAAGCTTGGACTCTCTTCTGACAGGGTGCCTATTTGCAAGTAGTGGATGTGTGTCTCACTTCATCCTAGTAACTTAAAAACCAGGCAGCACTATGGGGCTGTTCAGTCTGGAGAAGAGAAGGCTCCGAGGTGACCTAATTGTGGCCTTCCAGGATCTGAAGAGGGCCTACAGGAAGGCTGGGGAGGGACTTCTCAGGATCTCAGGTAGTGATAGGACTAGGGGGAGTGGAATGAAGCTGGAGGTGGGGAGATTCAGGCTGGAGGTGAGGAGGAGGTTCTTCCCCATGAGAGTGGTGAAGCCCTGGAATGGGTTGTCCAGGGAGGCAGTTGAGGCCCCATCCCCAGAGGTGTTTAAACCCAGGCTGCATGAGGCTCTGTCCAGCCTGATCTAGTGTGGGGTGTCCCTGCCCATGGCAGGGGGGTTGGAACTAGATGATCCTTGTGGTCCCTTCCAACCCTGACCGATACTACTACAATGAAGGTAAACCTTATTTCCAGCTATAAGCTCCTGTTGTCATTATTTCCTCCAAATATAAGACCATTCCACTGACTATTTTAAATTGTCTTATATCACAGAATCATAGAATCTCTTTGATTGCACAAGACCTTTAAGGTCATTCAGTCCCACCACGATCCGACTTTGCCAAGGCTGATTCTAAACCATGTCCCTTAGCACCACTTCCCTGCATCTTTTAAGCACCTCCAGGGATGGGGATTCAAACACCTCCCTTGGGAGCATAGAACCATAGAATCATAGAATCAACAAGGTTGGAAAAGGCTTCAAAGATCCTCCAGATCCTTCCTGTAATAGGGGCTCCAGAACTGGATGCAGTACTCCAGATGGGGTCTCAGCAGATTGGAGAAGAGGGGAAGAATCACCTCCCTCACCCTTCTCTGGCTATGCTTCTCTTGATGCAGCCCAGGCTCTGGTTGGCTTTCTGGGCTGCAAGTGCTCACTGCTGTCTCATTCTGAGCTTCTCATACCCCAGCACCCCCAAGTCCTTTTCTTCAGGGCTGCTCTCAAGCCAGTCCCTACCCAGCCTATATCAGCTGCCCAGCCTATATTAAGAAGTTCTCAGGTGAATAAGACTTCTGTTTGACTGTATAAAGGATGGATCAAGTCATTTCCTTGTAAAAATCCAATAACAGCTCAACTGACCAAATGAGGAAAACCTCTTTCATGGATGGGGTCTGCACTGCATGTCTCATGTGGGTTCTTAGAAAATAAGAGGATTTGAGGTTGTCTATGCTGCTCTCTGGTGGTGGAGTCACCATCACTGGAAGTGTTTAAGAAGAGCCTGGATGAGGCACTTGGTGCCATGGTTTAGTTGATTAGATGGTGTTGGGTGACAAATTGGACTTGATGATCCTTGAGGTCTTTTCCAGCCTGGTTAATTCTGTATTTTCCTGTACTTTGTGTGCTCTTCTTAGCATAATATCATAGTATCAGTCAGGGTTGGAAGGGAGCACAAGGATCACCCAGTTCCAACCCCCCTGCCATGGGCGGGGACACTCCACAATCGATCAGGCTGACCAGAGCCTCATCCAGCCTGGGCTTAAACACCTCCGGGGACGGGGCCCCAACCACCTCCCTGCACAACCCATTCCAGTGCTTCACCACTCTCATGGGGAAGAACTTCCTCCTCACCTCCAGCCTGAATCTCCCCACCTCCAGCTTCATTCCACTCTTACACTTTTAGCTCTAATAAATGGCATTTCAAACATAGCCATGTATAAATGGCAGTTTCTTCTCAGGCCAGCAGCACAGGGCCATGACACAGACTCCACATTCCACATGGAGTTCTGAACTTGCAATTCTCTGCTGAGGTCACAACCTGACCTGACCCCAGGTAATTCCCTAAAGCTTGCTTTTCTCATTTAAAGGCTGTTTGCTTGTTCACTTAGTAACTTTGAGGGAAAACAACTGAGTAGAGAAGAATTTGAAACCAAATGTGCAATTGTTTGTAGCTGGCAACTTTTTACTGACATGCCAAGTGGATTTTCCACCCAGATTTAGACTCTTCCAGTGTCAAAAAAGGACAAAGCAGGCAGTGCTGCTGCTATTTTTAGATGTGGAGGAGGCCTCCTAGACTGTGCTGCAGAGCTGAGACTGCCACAGACTGAAGAATTACAATCAAGCTCATGAAATTTTAACACCAAAATGGCTGCATTATTTAGAAAATTAATAGGCTTTCAGTAAAGGGAAAAAAAACCAGGCAGTTAATTACTGGTTATCTATTGCCAGAGACATGGTTTGCTAGCGAGCTCCAGGGATGCTGTTTACATAGGAACCAATGCAAATAATGGCAAATATTTTAAGTCAGTCTGCAGCAAATATTTTTTTGGGTGTGCTTCAACTGTTTTCTAGAGTGATTTACATTGCAGCATTCCCCCCATTATAAAGCAGTCCTCCAAGAAGCCATTACCATGCCAAGCTGAAGAAAATCTTGAGCTGCTCAACACCTGAGGCTGTATCACTGAGAAGGAAAGAAAAAAGAACAAAGAGGTAACTGCTCCCTCTTGCAAATTTGGGTGACTTCTCCTCCTCTCCTCTCCTCTCCTCTCCTCTCCTCTCCTCTCCTCTCCTCCTCCTCTCCCTCTCCTCCCTCCTCTCCTCTCCTCTCCTCTCCTCTCCTCTCCTCTCCTCTCCTCTCCTCTCCTCTCCTCTCCTCTCCTCTCCTCTCCTCTCCTCTCCTCTCCTCAACTCAACTCAACTCAACTCAACTCAACTCAACTCAACTCAACTCAACTCAACTCAACTCAACTCAACTCAACTCAACTCAACTCTCAGCTGTGGGCCCTCCCAGCTTAGAATCATAGAATCACAGAATCATCCAGGTTGGAAGAGACCTCCAAGATCATCCAGTCCAACCTATCACCCAGCCCTATGCAATCAACTAGACTATGGCCCCAAGTGCCTCATCCAGTCTTTTCTTGAAGATCTCCAGTGATGGTGACTCCACCACCTCCCTGGGCAGCACACCCCAATGGCCAATCTCTCCTTCTGTGAAGAATTTCTTCCTAACATCCAGCCTAAACTTCTCCTGGCACAACTTGATACTGTGTCCTCTTCTTCTGGTGCAGGTTCCTGCCAAAAGAGATGGAACCCCACCTGGCTACAGCCTCCCTTCAGGGAGTTGTAGACAGCAATGAGGTCTCCCCTGAGCCTCCTCCAGGCTAAACAACCCCAGCTCCCTCAGCCTCTCCTCACAGGGCTTGTGAAGGGAAAAACCCCAACCCAACACGCTAAAAACTTATCCCTGTGCTGGCTGAACCCAGGACACGGATAAATGGGACAAAAATGAAGTCACTCTTTACTTATCTCCTTGCTAAAATTCACTGAATGACAGGATGTTAGGGGTTGGAAGGGACCTCCAGAGATCAATGAGTCCAACCCACCCCCCCAACAAAGAGGGGTCACCTAGGGTAGGTCACACAGGACAACATTCAGGAGGATTTTGAAAGTCTCCAGAGAAGGAGACTCCACAACCTCTCTGGGCAGCCTGCCCCAGTGCTCTGTCATCATAACCACAAAGCAGTGTCTCCTGTTGAGGTGGAACCTCCTGTGTTCTGGCTTGTCCCTGATGTTCCTTGTCCTGTCACTGGGTACCACCACAAAGAGCCTGGAACCTTCATCTTGACACCCGCCCCTCAGATATTGAGAGACAATGGCAAGATCCCCTCTCAGCCTCCTCTTCTCCAGACTAAACAGCTCCAGTTCTGACAGCAAGAGCACTGTGTGACAGTGAGCATGCCTCAAGAGAAACCCCAGACTCCCACACTGCTGATTGGAGCTGGTGGAAAGCTTTCTGTTAGGCATTTCTGATGTACTAAGCAAAACCCTTCCAAGGGAGCATTTCAATTCAGATGAAGTCAGCAGTAAATTAGGCTGATTGTCTGTTGGCAACACATTTTGATTCCTGATTAATTCCAATGTCAATAACATCTTGGCTTTCTTAAATCATGCATTTTATTGCTTGTATAGGGGCCTCACTGAGCTCACATTATTAGTGCAGGTGGCTTTTATTAACATTAGACAACATACACTGAATGCAGGTAGGGAAACAGCTCACAGTGGATTTCCAGCTTTTCTCTTCTCTTCTCTTCTCTTCTCTTCTCTTCTCTTCTCTTCTCTTCTCTTCTCTTCTCTTCTCTTCTCTTCTCTTCTCTTCTCTTCTCTTCTCTTCTCTTCTCTTCTCTTCTCTTCTCTTCTCTTCTCTTCTCTTCTCTTCTCTTCTCTTCTCTTCTCTTCTCTTCTCTTCTCTTCTCTTCTCTTCTCTTCTCTTCTCTTCTCTTCTCTTCTCTTCTCTTCTCTTCTCTTCTCTTCTCTTCTCTTCTCTTCTCTTCTCTTCTCTTCTCTTCTCTTCTCTTCTCTTCTTCCAGGAGTGTACTGCCATTTCACTTCTCTTAGTGCAAAATTAAGAACTCAATTCCCTAGTTATTATAAGCCAATCACATCCTGGGATGCATCAAGAGAAGCACAGCCAGCAGGATGAGGGAGGTGATTCTCCCCCTCTACTCAGCTCTGCTGAGACCACACCTGGAGTACTGTGTCCAGTTCTGGAGCCCCTATTGCAAGAAGGGTCTGGAGGTGCTGGAAGGTGTCCACAGAAGGGCCACAAAGATGAGCAGAGGGCTGCAGCTCCTCTCCTCTGAGGACAGACTGAGGGAGTTGGGGCTGTTCAGTCTGCAGAAGAGAAGGCTCCAAGGAGACCTTGTTGTGGCCTTCCAGTACCTGAAGGGGGCTACAAGAAAGCTGGGGAGGGACTTCTGAGGGTGTCAGGGAGTGATAGGACTAGGGGGAATGGAAGAAAACTAGAAATGGGTAGATTCAGATTGGATGTTAGGAAGAAGTTCTTCCCCATGAGGGTGGCGAGAGACTGGCACAGGTTGCCCAGGGAGGTGGTGGCAGCCTCATCCCTGGAGGTTTTTGCAGCCAGGCTGGATGTGGCTGTGAGCAACCTGCTGTAGTGTGAGGTATCCCTGCCCATAGTTTCATAGTTTCATAGTTTCATTCAGGGTTGGAAGGGACCACAAGGATCATCTAGTTCCAACCCCCCTGCCATGGGCAGGGAAACCCCACACTAGATCAGGCTGGACAGAGCCTCATCCAGCCTGCTCTTAAACACCCCCAGGGACGGGGCCTCGACCACCTCCCTGGACAACCCATTCCAGGGTCTCACCACTCTCATGGTGAAGAACCTCCTCCTCACATCTAGCCTGAATCTCCCCACCTCCAGCTTCATTCCATTCCCCCTAGTCCTATCACTACCTGAGATCCTGAGCAGTCCCTCCCCAGCCTTCCTGTAGGCCCCTTCAGATACTGGAAGGCCACAATTAGGTCACCTCGGAGCCTTCTCTTCTGCAGACTGAACAGCCCCAACTCCTTCAGTCTGCTCTCATAGGAGAGGTGCTCCAGCCCTCTGATCATCCTTGTGGCCCTTCTCTGGACACGTTCCAGCACCTCCACATCCCTCTTGGAATAGGGGCTCCAGAACTGGACACAGTACTCCAGGTGGGGTCTCACCAGGGCTGAGTAGAGGGGGAGGATCACCTCCCTCGACCTGCTAGCCACACTTCTCCTGATGCAGCCCAGGATCTGATTGGCCTTGCGGGCTGCAAGTGCACATTGGGAGCTCATGTTGAGCTTTTTGTCCACCAGCACCCCCAAGTCTCTCTCCTCAGGGCTACTTTCCAGCCAGTCACTGCCCAGCCTGTATTTGTGCCCGGGATTGCCTCGACCCAGATGCAGGACCCTGCACTTGCTCTTATTGAACTTCATGAGGTTGGCTTGTGCCCACCTCTCCAGCCTGTCAAGGTCCCTCTGGATGGCCTCCCTTCCCTCCAGTGTGTCTGCTGCACCACACAGCTTGGTGTCATCAGCAAACTTGCTGAGGGTGCACTCAATGCCACTGTCCATGGCACCCACAAAGATGTTGAACAAGACAGGTCCCAGGACTGATCCCTGAGGGACTCTGCTTGTCACTGGCCTCCACTGGGACATGGGAGGGGGTTTGGAACTGGCTGATCCTTGAGGTCCTTTTCAACCCTAACAAGTCAATGTTTCTATGGTTATGTTTATGTGTTTATCCTGGGGCCTTACCAAGGGTTCCAGAAAAGCAGAGTGAATTGGTATTTATTAAACAAGCTTTTCTGCAAAGGAAACCTTAGAGCAGAATGATTCTGTCGTAGGATGGGACTGCAACATAATCCCACTTAACTTCTGACCTTGCATTTTTGAACTCTCATGGTTTTATTGCTTGCCTTGTGAGTCTGACAGCATCCCTTGGATTAACTTTGACAGCTTTGCAACTTTATTTAAAAAAGAAATTAGCTCAAATGAAGCTCAGCTGAACAATGTGGGATCCTAAGAGCAACACTGGCAAATAAAAGCCTGCTACAAACCTCCTTGAAAACTGACCTGCTATTGCTGGACATTCAGGGCTGGCAATTCTGCTGATGTTCATATGTGGGTGAACAGCTGGGTCAGAGCTATTTCATGGATGGGCTACCATGACAGCTTTATGCTACCTGGAGAGTTTCTTCCTGCCAGCTGCTCGTTGGCAGCACTGCCGGACAGGAACAAAGGGCTAAAGTGTCATTCCTCCTTTTTAGCCAGCTTAACCAAAGCACAGACACAGCCTTTCACTGAATGGAACACTTAGTGTTTTCCACTTAGTGTTTCCCTAATCATTTTCATTCTTACCTTATTTTGAAAAGCAGAATGCTATTGTAATACATGTCATTAGCAAACTACTGATTAGCGCCTTGGGCTATTTTTGGCCTTTGTGTTGCATAAAGAAAAAGCAATAGGTAACTCAAGAGCCTGGATGATGCACTTGGTGCCATTGATTAGATGGTGTTGGGTGATAGGTTGGACTGGATGACCTCAAAGGTCTTTTCCCTTCCCTTCCCTTCCCTTCCCTTCCCTTCCCTTCCCTTCCCTTCCCTTCCCTTCCCTTCCCTTCCCTTCCCTTCCCTTCCCTTCCCTTCCCTTCCCTTCCCTTCCCTTCCCTTCCCTTCCCTTCCCTTCCCTCCCCTTCCCTCCCCTCCCTCCCCTCCCCTCCCTCCCCCCTCCCTCCCCTCCCCTCCCCCCCCTCCCCTCCCCTCCCCTCCCCTCCCCCCCCTCCCCTCCCTCCCTCCCCTCTCCTCTCCTCTCCTCCCTCTCCTCCTCTCCCTCTCCTCTCCTCTCCTCTCCTCTCCTCTCCTCCTCTCCTCTCCTCTCCTCTCTCCTCTCCTCTCCTCTCCTCTCCTCTCCTCTCCTCTCCTCTCCTCTCCTCTCCTCTCTCCTCTCCTCTCCTCTCCTCTCCCTCTCTCCCTCTCTCCTCTCCTCTCCTCTCCTCTCCTCTCCTCTCCTCTCCTCTCCTCTCCTCTCCTCTCCTCTCCTCTCTCTCCTCTCCTCTCCTCTCCCTTTCTATTAAATTGGAACTTGAGCCTTCTGTGAGCTCTGAAGAACTGACTACACTGATGCTAATTCCAATATCCAGGTTTAAACCTTCATGTCTGTTATCAATGAGTTTAACTAAAGTGAAATTGTGTCCAGTTCTGGAGTCTCTATTACAGGAAGGATCTGGAGGTGTTAGAAGGTGTCCAGAGAAGGGCAGATGGCTGGAGCTGCTCTGCTATGAGGACAGACTGAGAGAGTTGGAGCTGTTCAGCCTGGACAAGAGAATTGTGGCCTTCCAGCACCTGAAGAGGGCTACAAGAAAGCTGGGGAGGGACTTGTGAGGGTGTCAGGGAGTGATAGGACTGGGGGAGTGGAACAAAACTAGAAATAGGTAGATTGAGATTGGATGTTAGGAAGAAGTTCTTCCCCATGAGGGTGGTGAGAGACTGGCACAGGTTGCCCAGGGAGGTGCTTAGAATGGTTTCTATTTTCCTTTTTCACACCCAATAGTGATTTATTTACATTTTTCTACTTTCCTGCTCAGGATCTGTTATAAACATTTTAAAGACCTAGCCTAAAACTCTCACATCATGTTAGAAAGGAACTTCTGACATCGCATGCCAAGAATCTCAGGGCAGAGCAGAGGCTGGGCTGTGTGAAAGATGGGAAAGCTGAGAGCAGATGGAGTCCACTGGATGGAACTCAAATGCTAGAGATGATTGATGCCTCAAACTGAGTCTTTGGCCAGGGCTCTGATGAATTTGCAGGCAGCTCTTCAATGGACAGCTTGTTTTGATCCTTGTCATTTTAGCTTACTTATAGGATTGCATGTTGGGGTTTTCTTTTTTGGCTACCTTTAGGGTGAGCAACACTAACATTTCATCCTTTTTTTTTTTTTCTCAAGGTTCTGGAAGTATTGACTGAGAAATCATTTGCATGGGAGAAAAAAATACCCCAACCCTAAAGTCTTCTACAAAAATCAAAGACAAGTTTGGGTGTGTTTTGACTTCTAATGAAGAATATGTTCCAGAATATCAAAACACTCTTTATGAAATCACCATGGTAGACATGTTGAGTGGTTTCTGAAAGAAAAGGACTATTCTCATGGAATCATAGAATCAACCAGGTTAGAAAAGACCTCAGAGATCATCAAGTCCAACCTATTACTGAATACCTAACACCTCCTGACAACTAAACCATGGCTTCAAGTGCCACATCCAAGCCTTTTTTGAACACTTCCAATGATGGTGACTCCACCACCTCCCTGGGAAGCACATTCCAATGGCCAGTCTCTCTTGCTGGGGAGAACTTTCTCCTCACCTCCAGCCTACATTTCCCCTGGCACAGCTTGAGACTGTGTCCTCTTGTTCTGGTGCTGGTTGCCTGCCTGGGAGAAGAGACCAACCCCCACCTGGCTACAACTTCCCTTCAGAGAGTTGTAGAGAGCAATAAGGTCTGCCTTGAGCCTCCTCTTCTCCAGGCTAAACAACCCAGCTCCCTCAGCTTCTCCTCACAGGGCTGTGCTCCAGACCCCTCCCCAGCCTCATTGCCCTTCTCTGGACGTGTTCAAATATCTCAATGTCCTTCTTAAACTGAGGAGCCCAGAACTGGACACGGGACTCAAGGTGTGGCCTAACCAGTGCTGAGTACAGGGGCAGAATGACTGCCCTGCTCTCTTCTCTCAGGCAACCAGCACCAGAACAAGAGGACACAGTCTCAAGCTGCACCAGGGGAGGTTTAGGCTGGATGTTAGGAAGAAATTCTTCACAGAAAGAGAGATTGGCCATTGGAATGTGCTGCCCAGGGAGGTGGTGGAGTCACCACCACAGGAGGTGTTTAAGGAAAGACTGGATGAGGCGTTTGGTGCCATGGTTTAGTTGATGAGATGGTGTTGGGTGATAAGTTGGACTTGATGATCTCAAGGATCTCTTCCAACCTGGTCCTATTCTATTCTATTCTATTCTATTCTATTCTATTCTATTCTATTCTATTCTATTCTATTCTATTCTATTCTATCAGACAGTTCTGATTCATCCAGGCACACAAGCATGAAGATGGCTTATTTGCATTTGGGCTGTTTTGCCATTAAACTAATCACTGTGAAACAGCCAAACTGTCTTTATGTGCTCCACACAACACACAAGACCCAAGATGTGCCGGGGAAGTTTAGGCTTCTATTTTATCCTATCCTATCCTATCCTATCCTATCCTATCCTATCCTATCCTATCCTATCCTATCCTATCCTATCCTATCCTATCCTATCCTATCCTATCCTGTCCTATCCTATCCTATCCTATCCTACCCTACCCTACCCTACCCTACCCTACCCTACCCTACCCTACCCTATTTATCTTCAAGCAAAGAAGTAGGTCCCATCTAAAGACAGACCTTTAATTAACTACTTTGTTAAGCAGTCCGAATGACACAGAAACAGGAAGGAATTGAGGGTATATTCTGCATATAACTCCTTCTTTCTGTCAGTCAAACACTGTGCAGGTACACTTTGAAGTGCCTGATTTTTCCATCCAGGATTTTGGCATAACTTGTCCTCATATTTTCTTAATGACTGTGAAGCTGTCCAACTGATTCTATTTTCTTTCCCCTAGCTGTTATGATGTATTTGAGCACTGAAGTCACTCTATTAAATAATTCACAACTTAGCACCATTTACTTTCAGAATTGGTAGTATCTGCAGAGCAGTGAGGGTAACTAATCTCTAGCACAGTCAGGTTCTTCATTACTTGGGAACTTTAATTAAATCTGGATTTCCTCCTAGAATTAATGAAGCGAACTTTCAGCACCCTTACAACACTGAGGGCCCTGATTTCCACTTTTGAAATGGTTGTGCACCCTGGTGGGGAGGACTCTAAAATGTGTTGAGAGCACCACAGACAGCCTGGCTGATTGATTGGTGATTGCTGCTGCTGTCAGCTGAGCAGGCAAACAGACCACTCGCTCAAAAGAATAGTCACTACTCGCTCAAAAGAATAGTGAAGAGGTGATTGGGAACAGTCAGCATGGCTTTGCCAAGGGCAAATCCTGCCTGACCAACCTGGTGGCCTTCTATGAGCAGGTGACAAAATTAATAGATGAGGGGCGAGCAACTGATGTCATTTACCTAGACCTGA
Source organism: Melanerpes aurifrons (assembly GCA_011125475.1). Taxonomy (NCBI): domain Eukaryota; kingdom Metazoa; phylum Chordata; class Aves; order Piciformes; family Picidae; genus Melanerpes; species Melanerpes aurifrons. The sequence continues at coordinate 4,117,605 of WWNC01000001.1, forward strand.
GCAAAGCCTTCGACGCTGTCCCGCACCACATCCTGGTCTCCAAACTGGTGACACATGGGTGTGATGGGTGGACCACTAGATGGATAAGGAACTGGCTTGATGGCCGCACCCAAAGAGTGGCTGTCAATGGGTCCATGTCCCAGTGGAGGCCAGTGACAAGCGGAGTCCCTCAGGGATCAGTCCTGGGACCTGTCTTGTTCAACATCTTTGTGGGTGACATGGACAGTGGCATTGAGGGCACCCTCAGAAAGTTTGCTGATGACACCAAGCTGTGTGGTGCAGCAGACACGCTGGAGGGAAGGGAGGCCATCCAGAGGGACCTTGACAGGCTGGAGAGGTGGGCACAAGCCAACCTCATGAAGTTCAATAAGAGCAAGGGCAGGGTCATGCAGCTGGGTCGAGGCAATCCCAGGCACAAATCCAGGCTGGGCAGGGACTGGCTGGAAAGTAGCCCTGAGGAGAGAGACTTGGGGGTGCTGGTGGACAAAAAGCTCAACATGAGCTCTCAATGTGCACTTGCAGCCCGCAAGGCCAATCAGATCCTGGGCTGCATCAGGAGAAGTGTGGCTAGCAGGTCGAGGGAGGTGATCCTCCCCCTCTGCTCAGCTCTGGGGAGACCCCACCTGGAGTACTGTGTCCAGTTCTGGAGCCCCTATTACAAGAGGGATGTGGAGGTGCTGGAACGTGTCCAGAGAAGGGCCACGAGGATGATCAGAGGGCTGGAGCACCTCTCCTATGAGAGCAGACTGAAGGAGTTGGGGCTGTTCAGTCTGGAGAAGAGAAGGCTCCGAGGTGACCTAATTGTGGCCTTCCAGTATCTGAAGGGGCCTACAGGAAGGCTGGAGAAGGACTTCTCAGGATCTCAGGTAGTGATAGGACTAGGGGGAATGGAATGAAGATGGAGGTGGGGAGATTCAGGCTTGTCGTAGTTTGGGCTGGGTGCCCTCTGCTACAGGGGTGTTTCCTGTGTCCAGAAGTCCAGCCCAGTGGGTGGACACAGGAAATTAGGTTATTTCCTACCATGATCCCTTGCACCACTATAAGTCTCACGGCGGGGTCTGGCACTTCCTCTTTCCTTCCTCCTCGCCGCCTGGTAACTGGGGAGAAGATCTCCCGGCCATGGGCCTGGTTAGGCCCAAGGCCACGGGGGATGGGCAGTCTCAGATCTGGCCAGCTGAGACTAGCCTAGCAGTGGGGGGGGAAGGAGGAGCCCTGAGGGTTTGGGTGTACCCTCAGGTGGGGGATGGGATTTCTCTGGGTCTGTTTTGGGTTTCTCTCTTGTCACTGTGTTTCTAGTTTCTCTGCACGCACTCACTGTTCTATTTAAACTTTTCATCACTTTTGCAATCCGTTTGTCTGAGTCGTCATTTCTGCGCGTGGTGGGGAGGGGGTCTGCCCCAACCCATTACAAGGCTAGATGTGAGGAGGAGGTTCTTCACCATGAGAGTGGTGAGACCCTGGAATGGGTTGTCCAGGGAGGTGGTCGAGGCCCCGTCACTGGGGGTGTTTAAGACCAGGCTGGATGAGGCTCTGTCCAGCCTGATCTAGTGTGGGGTTTCCCTGCCCATGGCAGGGGGGTTGGAACGAGATGATCCTTGTGGTCCCTTCCAACCCTGAATGAAACTATGAAACTATGAAACTATGAAACCAGAATGCAAAACAGCCACCAGCTACAAGCTGGACTCCTGGACTGGACTTCCTTGATTCCACATCTTACCTTGAATCAATGAGGTTTGAAATCATCCACATTAACTGACACTCTCTGAAGACACTGAACAGTTACATGTAGAAATGTGGACTGCCTTAGTTATTTCAATCTCTTTTCTGTCCAGCTGGTATAAGACTCAGTTATGAGTAAGCACATTTTACTTCTCTCAGCTTTGAGAGTCCAAGAGCAGAACAGGATCACAGTGTTAGGGATGGAAGGGACCTCTGAAAGTCAGCAAGTCCAACCCCCCTCCCAGAGCAGGACCATACAACCTAGCTCAAGTTGCACAGGAACACATCCAAATGGGCTTTGAAAGTCTCCAGTGATGGAGACTCCACAACCTCTCTGGGCAGCCTGTTCCAGTGCTCTGTGACCCTCACAGTGAAGAAGTTCCTCCTCATGTTGAGGTGGAATCTTCTGAGCTGTGGTTTCTATCCATTGCTCCTTGTCCTATCACAGGGAGCAAGTGACCAGAGCCTGTCCCCTCCTTCCTGAGCCCCAGCCCTCAGATAGACGTTTATTAAATCCCCTCTCAGTCTTCTCTTTTCCAGACTAGATAGAACCAGGGCTCTCAGCCTCTCCTTCTCAGGCAGTGCTTCAGTCCCCTAATCACCCTGGTACCTCTCCCTTGGACTCTCTCCAGCAGACCCCTGTCCCCCTTGAACTGGGAAGTCCCAAACTGGATGCAATATTCCAGGTGAGGACTGTAGTCAGGCGGATGATGGTCTCTTCTCCCAGGCAGCCAGTACCAGAACAAGAGGACACAGTCTCAGGCTGTGCCAGGGAAGGTTTAGTTTGGATGAAGTTCTATACAGAGAGAGTGATTGCCCATTGGAATGGGCTGCCTGGGGAGGTGGTGGAGTCACCATCATTGGAGGTGTTCAGGAGGAGACTTGCTGGGGTGCTTGGTGCCATGGGTTAGTTGTTTAGGTGGGTTGGATTGGTTGATGGGTTGGACATGATGATCTTGAAGGTCTCTTCCAACCTGGTTTATTCTATTCTATTCTTGGCCTGACTCACAGAACTATTAACCAGATCACTTAAACTAACCAGAATGCTCCTCCAAAATGTCTGTTTAAACATGGCAAGTGTTTCACAGAATCACAGAATGTCAGGGGCTGGAAGGGACCTCAAAAGCTCATCCAGTCCAACCCCCCTGCCAGAGCAGGATCAGCTACACCAGATCACACAGGAACACATCCAGGTGAGGTTTGAATATCTCCAGAGAGGGAGACTCCACAACCCCCCTGGGCAGCCTGTTCCAGGGCTCTGTCAGCCTCACAGGGAGAAAAAAATTCCTCATATTTACATGAAACTTCCTGTGCCTCAGCCTCCATCACTGCCCCCTGTGCTGTCATTGGACATCACCCAGCAGAGCCTGGCTCCAGCCTCTTGGCACTCACTCTTTACATCTTTATAAGCATGAACGAGGTCACCTCTCAGTCTCCTCTTCTCCAAGCTAAAGAGCCATCAGCTCCCTCAGTCTCTTCTCATAAGGAAGATGTTCCATTCCTCTCATCGTTCTCATGGCTCTGTGCTGGACTCTCTCAAGCAGCTCACTGTCTCTCTAGAACTGAGGGGCCCAGAACTGGACACACTATTCCAGATGCAGCCTCACCAGTGCAGAGTAGAGGGGGAGGAGAACCTCTCTCGACCTACTGGTCACACCTCTTCTAATCCACCCCAGAATGGCATTGGCCTTCCTGGCCACAAGAGCACATTGCTGGCTCATGGTCATCCTTTCATCCACCAGGAGCCCCAGGTCCCTTTCCCCTTCACTGCTCTCCAACAGGTCCATCCCCAACCTATCCTGGTGCATGGGGCTGTTCCTTCCCAGGTGCAAGACTCTACCCTTGCCCTTGTTGAACTTCATCAAATTTCTCCCTGCCCAGCTCTCCAGCCTGTCCAAGTCTGGCTGAATGGCAGCACAACCTTCTGCTGTGCCAGCCACTCCACCCAGCTTGGTGTCATCAACTAACTTACTGACAGTGCACTCGGTACCCTCAGCCAGATCATTGATCAATACATTGAACTGTACTGGACGTGGCACTTGGTGCCATGGTTTAGTCATGGGGTCTGTGTGACAGGTTGGACTCGATGATCCTTGAAGTCTCTTCCAACCTTGGTGATTCTGTGGCACTGCCAATACCAGCCCCTGAGAAGGGCTCCACCAGACACAGGCCTATTCCTCTTGCAATAAGATTCACATGTGTGGGCTGGTTCATGTTCTTGCAAAAGGACTGCTGTCTTTCAAAGTCAGTCATAAACTCTTGCCTAACTACCTTTTCAAAGATGGGACTAATTCTCCATACCTCATTTCCATGAGCAACATTCCACCTCTGTGTCAACCTCATGAAGATTTGTGCCTGTTGATCTGCTTGTCATCATAAGCCTTAATGCCTCTGATCAGCTAGAGAAAGAATAGCTAAAAATGGGATGTCCTCAGACAAATTAAGGATCTCAAAACTGCAGTACCCAACTGAGTTCACAGTTGCACGGAATGAAAAGTTCCCCTGAGATAATTTCAGCTCAGAATATTGCACTGTGACACAAAAGGCATCTTTTCCATCTACCCAACTCCTATTAAAAAACAAAGCCCAGCCAAATCATCTGTGTTGAGGAAATTGACTCTTCTGCAATCAATGATATGAGTGATGGGCTGCATGAACAAGCTGTAACGGCATAGAGTCATCAAGTAATCACTGATTGCAATTGGAAGATGGAGGAGCAGTCCAGTGAGCTTCAGGTAAGTTGAACATCAAAGTTTGCACTAACAGCTTCTCTAGTCAATAAAGTGTAGCAGCACTCTTAGGGAGTAGCTGAAGAGGTTCCTGTGGCAGAACTTAGATATAGAGTTGCTATTACAAAAATATATGAGCAAAAAAACCTGTATGGTGGAGAACATCTATGTGAATCCTCAGGAGAACATCCGTGTGAATTCTCACTGTCAGCCAGGCTGACACCAATAGCAAGTGAGTGCTTCAAAGCAGGAAGCTGTTAAACTTGTTAAGTTGAAAGAATGCATTCTAGGACTCTGGAGAAAGTTATATCAGAATAGACTAGACTAGACTAGAATAGACTAGACTAGAATAGAATGCAACATAATAGAACAGAACAGAACAGAACAGAATAGAACAGAACAGAATAGGAGTAGAATAGAGTAGAACAGAAAATAAATAGAACTACCCAGGCTGGAAAAGATCTTCAAGATCATCTGGTCCAACCTCTCACCCAACACCATCTCATCAACTAAAACCATGGCACCAAGTGCCTCATCCAGTCTCTTCCTAAACACCTCCAGGGATGGTGACTCCACCACCTCCCTGGGCAGCACATTCCAATGAGCAATCTCTCTTTCTATGAAGAATTTCTTCCTAACATCCAGCCTAAACCTCCCCTGGCACAGCTTGAGACTGCGTCCTCTTGTTCTGGTGCTGGTTGCCTGGGAGAAGAGACCAACCCCCACCTGGTTACAACCTCCCTTCAGGTAGCTGGAAAGACCAAGAAGGTCTCCTCTGAGCCTCCTCTTCTCCAGGCTAAGCAAGCCCAGCTCCCTCAGCCTCTCCTCACAGGGCTGTGCTCCAGACCCCTCCCCAGCTTTGTTGCTCTTCTCTGGATACCTTCCAGAAACTCAACATCCTTCCTAAACTGAGGGGCCCAGTACTAGACACAGGACTCAAGGTGTGGTCTAAGTACAGGGCAGAATGACCTCCCTGCTCCTGCTGGCCACACCATTCCTGATGCAGGCCAGGACCCATGTGCTCCCTCCTGGCAGACCCATTATAGATGCTAGTATGAAATTTTAGTATAAAGTTTCAGCCAGACCATGCATCAGGAAATGAGCATAGGACCATTGCTCATCATACTGCACTGCAGGGACCACAGCCACAGCAAGGAGAGATGTGCTTCATGCCTCCTTGCAGACATACATAGGTTGCATCAATGCCATTCTGGGGTGTATTAGAAAGGGTGTGGTTGGTAGGTTGACAGAGATTCTCATTCCTCTTTATTTTGCCCCTGTGAGGCTGCATCTGGAATACTGTGTGCAGTTCTGGACCCTTCAGTTCAAGAAGGACGTCAGGGAACTGCTTGAGAGAGTTCAGTTCAGAGCCACAAAGATGATGAAGGGAGTGGAAGACAAACCATTTAGAATAAACCATTTAGAATAAACCAAACCAGGTTGGAAGAGACCTTCAAGATCATCGTGTCCAACCCATCAACCAATCCAACCCACCCAAACAACTAACCCATGGCACCAAGCACCCCATCAAGTCTCCAAGATCTTCCTTATGAGGAGAGACTGAGGGAGCTGAGGAGTCTTGAGCTTGGAAGAGACTAAAGGGAGACCTCATTAGTATTTATAGGTATGAAAAGGGTGAGGGCCAAGAGGATGGAGCCAGGCTGTTCTCAGTGATGCCCAAGGACAGGACAAGGGGCAATGGGTGGAAGTTGAGGCATAGGAAGTTCCATGGAAACATGAGAAAGAATTATTTCACTGTGAGGGTGACAGAACACTGGAACAGGCTGCCCAGGGGGGGTGTGGAGTCTCCCTCTCTGGAGACATTCAAAACCCACCTGGATGAGTTCCTGTGTGACCTGCTCTAGGTGATCCTGCTCTGGCAGGGGGGTTGGACTGGATGAGCTTTCAAACTCCCTTCCAGCCCCTAAAATTCTGTGATTCTGTGATCATGTTTTGCTAAAAACGACTCTGGGAGATGGGGAAGCTTCTCAGCAGGAGCTGAGCAGTGTGGAGAAGTGATGTAGCAGTGGGAATAGAATTGCTCTGGTACTGCTCATCTTAAGCATTCAAGAGTTATGACTAGGGCTGCGTAGATACCATGAGAGGGCATAAAATAATCAGCTCCAAACAAACAAGCAAACAACTTTGTGGAAGTGGATGGAATTTTAAGTAGCCCCCTGCCTGGAAATCTTTCAGGTTCATTGAGGTCATGTGTTCTAGCTTATCTTGGCAGCTGCAGAAGCTGGAAACACTTCCTTTTTTAAATGACATCTTATGTATTCATATAGGCAGCAGCTGCCTGGAGGGGTTCAGCCTTAAGCAATACACAAGCAGTAAAGAAAACAGAATTACCACTGTTTTTCTTACTGTATTATTTCCTTTGTTTGCTAGTGGTGAAAAATACTGAGTTTGGTTTGTTGTTCCCCCCCCTCTATTTCTCCCCTCATAGCTGATGTTGGCAAAGAATGTCCTTGTCTCATTTAAAGAGGAGTGGCAGTTGCCTTTTAATGAGCTTTCTGAATAACTCTGGCCATCTTCTGCCTGTCTTCATAGCATCATAGTATCATAGTATCAGTCAGGGTTGGAAGGGACCACAAGGATCATCTAGTTCCAACCCCCCTGCCATGGGCAGGGACACCCCACACTACATCAGGCTGGCCAGAGCCTCATCCAGCCTGGTCTTAAACACCTCCAGGGATGGGGCCTCGACTACCTCCCTGGACAACCCATTCCAGGGCTTCACCACTCTCATGGGGAAGAACTTCCTCCTCACATCCAGCCTGAATCTCCCCACCTCCAGCTTAATTCCATTCCCCCTAGTCCTATCACCCCCTGATAGCCTGAGAAGTCCTTCCCCAGCCTTCCTGTAGGCCCCCTTCAGATACTGAAAGGTCACAATTAGGTCACCTCAGAGCCTTCTCTCTTCTCCAGACTGAACAGCCCCAACTCCTTCAGTCTGTCCTCACAGCAGAGCAGCTGCAGCCCTCTGCTCATCCTTGTGGCCCTTCTCTGGACACCTTCCAGCACCTCCACATCCCTCTTGTACTAGGGGCTCCAGAACTGGAGGCAGTACTCCAGGTGGGGTCTCACCAGAGCTGAGTAGAGGGGGAGAATCACCTCCCTTGCCCTTCTGGCCACACTTCTCCTGATGCAGCCCAGGATCTGATTGGCTTTCCAGGTTGCAAGTGCAGACTGAGAGTTCATGTTGAGCTTCACATGCAGATTCCTTCAGACATCTGACTCGTGGATGTGAAAGAAGCAGGACTTGCTTCAGTCTGTCTAAACAGTGCATTTACAAAGTAGCCAAGTATTGTTCTACTGTCCAACTTTAAAAAAAAAAAAAAAAGAAACCTCAAGTTCAAAGTCAAAATCAGCTTTAACACATCTAAGTGCCAGGTTCGACATAGAATTCATTGAATCATAGAATCAACCAGACCTCAGAGATCATCAAGTCCAACCTATTTCCTAATACCTAACACCTCCTGACAACTAAACCACGGCTCCAAGTGCCACATCCCATGCTTTTTTGAACACCTCCACCAAGGTCAAACAGAAGCAGGTTTGTGTCTCTCCAGAGCAATGAAGAGAGGGAAGGGAAGGGAAGGGAAGGGAAGGGAAGGGAAGGGAAGGGAAGGGAAGGGAAGGGAAGGGAAGGGAAGGGAAGGGGGAAGGGAAGGGAAGGGAAGGGAAGGGAAGGGAAGGGAAGGGGAAGGGAAGGGAAGGGAAGGGAAGGGAAGGGAAGGGAAGGAAGGGAAGGGAAGGGAAGGGAAGGGAAGGGAAGGGAAGGGAAGGGAAGGGAAGGGAAGGGAAGGGAAGGGAAGAGGAAGGGAAGGGAGAAGAGAGAAGAGGAGAGAAGAGAGAGAAGAGAAGAGAAGAGAAGAGAAGAGAAGAGAAGAGAAGAGAAGAGAAGAGAAGAGAAGAGAAGAGAAGAGAAGAGAAGAGAAGAGAAGAGAAGAGAAGAGAAGAGAAGAGAAGAGAAGAGAAGAGAAGAGAAGAAGAAGCCCCAGAATTGTTTTGGCACAACCAATCTACTTTTTGCTCAAGATCTGTGAAAAAAATGTCAAGGCATAGCCTAAAACTACCACACCTACTCTACAAGGTTCACCCCTAAACCATATCTTCAAGTACCACATCCAAACCATCTTTAAACACATCCAGGCTTGGGGACTCAACCACCTCCCTGGGCAGCACATTCCAATCCCTGATCGCTCTTGCCCTGAGAAAATGTTTCCTAATGTCCAGTCTAAACCTGCAACTTGAGGTTGTTCCCTCTTGCTCCAGCCTGGCTGTGCTTTTGTCCATCTTCTAGGAGCTGGGAACCAGCAGAGGAGTGCATATTGCAGGCTGCTGTGTGCCTGGGATATACAGGAGAATGTCATCAAAGAAGAGCAGAAAGAAGAGCAGCAGGTTCTGCCTACATGAGCACATCTTTGTATGGCCATAACCACATGAAATTACATGAGTACAACAAAGAATCAGGCTCCAGACAGAAAAACATCAAACCCTTGGAAATAGCATGTCTGTCATAGAATCACAGAATGGTCTGGGCTGGAACAGACCTCCAAAGGTCATCCAGTCCAACTTCACCCCACAATCAGCAGGGGCATCCCCAACTAGATCAAGCTGCCCAGAGACCTGTTGAGCCTTGCCATGAGGTCTGTGGTGACAGGTTGGACTCGATGATCTCTGAGGTCTCTTCCAACCTTAGGAATACTGAATACTGAATCTCCAGGGATGGGGCATCAACCACCTCCCCAGGCAACCTGTTCCAGTGTTCCACCACCCTCACAGCAAAGAACCTGTTCCCAACATCCAATCCAAATCTGCTCTTCACCAGCCCAAAGCCACTGCCCCTCGTCCCACCACCATGGGCTCCCCCAAACAGTCTCTCTCCATCCCTCCTGTAGGCACTGGAAGGCTGCTCCCAGGCTTCTCCAGAGCCCAGTGCCTTCCAGGCTGAGCAACCCTGAGGATAAGCTGGCAACTCCTCTCACTTTTCCTGTCTCTCTTGTATCTCACAAAAGGACCAGCAATGTCAGAAAACAGATTAAATGAGGACCTTTAACCTGAAATCCAGTGATCTGCTACGCCTAAGGTTCAGGCTTATACAATGAAGAAAATGTGCTACTCAGAGCCTAGTAAGGAGTATTAGCCCCATCTTGTGGAAAAATGCCTTTGTTTCACCAAGCTTTTAATAGTGCTGGAGCCAGTGCAGAGGAGGGCAACAAAGCTGGGGAAGGGCCTGGGGAAAAGTCTTGTGAGGAGTAAGTGAAGGAGCTGGGGATGGGTAGTTTGGGGATTGGTAGTTTGCTCTCTACAACTACCTGAAAGGACATTGTGGAGAGGCTGGTGCTGGTCTCTTCCCACAGGTAATTAGTGAAAGAAGAAGAGGAAATGGCCTCAAGCTATGACAGGGTAGGTTTAGACTGGACACTAGGAAGCATTTTTTTCTTAGCAAGAGTAGTCAGGGATTGGAATGTGCTGCCAGGGAGGTGGTTGAGTCCCCAAGCCTGGCTGTGTTTCAAGGTGGTTTGGATGTGGTGCTTGGGGCTATGGTTTAGGAGTGAACATTGCAGAGTAGGGTTCTGGTTTGGACTTGGTGATCCTGAGGGCCTTTTCCAACCTGAATGTTTGTGTGATTCTGTGGTTCTGCATGGGGAATGTTACTGAAAGCCTAGACATGATTATATCAAACCAGCATGGATGTCAGTGGAAGATCTACACATAAAGGTGAGAAAAATATTAAGCACAGGATGGTTTGCCAAGTCAGCACTCATTATTTGTGTCCAACTAATGGTAACTTACTGCTTGAGCATCTGCTGCTGTGTATGAGGTTGGGACAATCCTAAGTATCAATCCAGGATGGGGGATGATGAAACTGAGAGCAGCCCTGCAGGAAAGGACTTGGGAGTGCTGATAGATGAGAAGTTGGGCATGAGGCAACAGAGGGCACTCGCAGCCCAGAAGGCCAATGGCATCCTGGGCTGCATCAACAGAAGAGTGGCCAGCAGATGAAGAGAGCTGATTCTGCCACTTTGCTTTGGTGAGAGCTCACCTGGAGTACTGCATCCAGCTCTGCAGACCTCCACGCAGGAAGAACATGGACCTGATGGAGCAGGGCCAGGGGAGGGCCACGAAAATAATCAGGGGGTTGGAGCACCTCTGTTATGAGGAGAGGCTGAGGGAGCTGGGATTGTTCAGCCTGGAGAAGAGAAGGCAGTCAAGGATTTCAGACCCTGAAACTCAGTGTTCTGGACTTCATCTTTTAAGTTTGAGGAATGCAAATGGGAAATATCACGTGAATAGTTTCCTTTTGGGGGGAGCCCAACCTTAACTGATTCTATTGCATAATTTGTCATATTTCTCTGGGATGTAGCCTTGCAAAACTCAACTGAACTGCAGGGAGCATCTAATTAAAAAGCACAATATAAAATCTGGAATCACAGAATCAGAATTGTTGGGCTGGAAGGGACCTCAAGGATCAGCCAGTTCCAACCCCCCTGCCATGGGCAGGGACACCTCACACTACAGCAGGTTGCTCACAGCCACATCCAGCCTGGCTGCAAAGACCCTTCAGGGGTGAGGCTTTCACCACCTCCCTGGGCAACCTGTGCCAGTCTCTCACCACCCTCATGGGGAAGAACTTCCTCCTAACATCCAATCTGAATCTACCCATTTCTAGTTTTGTTCCATTCCTCCCAGTCCTATCACTCCCTGACACCCTCAAAAGTCCCTCCCCAGCTTTCTTGTAGCCCCCTTCAGATACTGGAAGGCCACGATTAGTTCTCCTTGGAGCCTTCTCTTCTGCAGAATGAACAGCCCCAACTCCCTCAGTCTGTCCTTATAGCAGAGCAGCTCCAGCCCTCTGCTCATCTTCATGGCCCTTCTCTGGACATGTTCCAGCACATCCAGTCCAAAGGATGGTTTTATGTTAGGTATAGAAACAGAAATGTCTCCTACTCTTAATGCCTCCTCTCCTGTGTATTTAAAGAAATATACCCTAGTCTATAATTTCTGAGCTGAACAATTCTTTTATCCTCTTTTTGTATGGGAGGGTCATGATTTTGGGTGCTGATTACAAAGAACCCTGTTTTGCTTCTCTTGCATGCTCAGTCAATCTATTCTAAATATCAATAATTAGAATTATGCCTTATATGCTACATTTAGCTTCACTGGGGTGGTATACAATGCATTGCTGTGCTTCTGTAAATAGTGTGGCTGAGATGATTGGCAAATTATATTTGCCTTTGCACTGCTGGTTTCATCTTGACAGCTCACAGCCCTTTTAGGATCAGCTGGTGCAGACTTTCCTCCTTGATAGTGCTTCTAGAAAATGTCAAGGTTATAGAAGGGTTTGCTGGGTGGTTTTTTTTTTGTTTGCTTTGTTTTTAATCTCCAACTACACAGCCTTGTATTTCACTTCACACTCTGCACTTCTGACCTTTTGCCTCCATCTTTCAGCTATCGCAAATCGAACTCGTACTTCATTCAAACTTAGGAAGGTATTAAGGTCCCAGAGAAGGGCAACAAGGCTGGGGAGAGATCTCGAGCACAAGCCCTCTGAGGCGAGGCTGAGGGAGGTGGGGGTGCTTAGCCTAGAGAAGAGGAGGCTCAGGGGAGACCTTATTCATAGTATCATAGTATCAGTCAGGGTTGGAAGGGACCACAAGGATCATCTAGTTCCAAGCCCCCTGCCATGGCCAGGGACACCCCACACTAGATCAGCCTGGCCAGAGCCTCATCCAGCCTGGGCTTAAACACCTCCAGGGATGGGGCCCCAGCCACCTCCCTGGGCTCTCTAAATTGCTCTCTATAACTACCTGAAAGGAGGTTGTAGCCAGGTGGGGGTTGGTCTCTTCTCCCAGGCAGGCAACCAGCACCAGCACAAGAGGACACTGGGCCCCAGGTCCATTGTCTTGGGATGATATTTACTGTCATTGTATTCTGACAGCTACCCACATGATTATGCATGGTGATTATTCAGTATCTCAAAGCTGTTATCACCCATTGCAATCTACCCAAAGTTGCTGTTTCCTGGTCTCTTGCCTGTAATTCTGTTTTCCCCAACCAGTAAATGCAGCCAAACAAATCTGTTATATTCCTTGTGGGTTTTGTTGGGGTTTTTGTTGCTGTTGTTGGCAAAGCTACTGACTGATTTGCAAAAATAAAGCTCTGAATCATAAAAATAAGAAGAAAGAATGCTGAAAGTTTCATTTACAAACATGCTGAATTTGGAAATTTCATGGAAAAATATCCCTGGTTTACTTGCCAGTTTTCAGAGTCAGAGCTTCAGCTGATCACAGAATTACAGAATCACAGACTTGTCAGGGTGGGAAGGGACCTCAAGGATCAGCCAGTTCCATCCCCCCTGCCATGGGCAGGGACACCTCACACTACAGCAGGTTATTCACAGCCACATTCAGCCTGGCTGCAAAAACCTCCAGGGATGAGGCTTCCACCACCTCCCTGGGCAACCTGTGCCAGGCTCTCACCACCCTCATGGGGAAGAACTTCTTCCTAACATCCAATCTGAGTCTACCCACTTCTAGTTTTGTTCCATTCCCCCTAGCCCTATCACTCCCTCCCCAGCTTTCTTGTATCCTATAAAGACAGGAGAGCTTGGCAACTATGACAGAAAGTGAGTTAACCCAGAATGGCCAGTATCAGGGATGGTGTGGCCAGCAGGAGCAGGGAGGTCATTCTGCCCTATACTCAGCACTGGTTAGGCCACACCTGGAGTCCTGTGTCCAGTTCTGGGCTCCTCAGTTTAAGAAGGACATTGAGATGTGTGTCCAGAGAAGGGCAATGAGGCCGGGGAGAGGTTTGGAGCACAGCCCTGTGAGAAGAGGCTGAGGGAGCTGGGGTTGCTTAGCCTGGAGAAGAGGAGGATCAGGGCAGACCTTCTTGTCTGCAACTGAAAGGTGGTTGTAGCCAGGTGGAGGTTGGTGTCTTCTCCCAGGCAACCAGCACCAGAACAAGAGGACACAGTCTCAAGCTGTGCCAGGGGAGGTTTAAGCTCGAGGTGAGGAGAAAGTTCTTTCCAGAAATAAGAGATTGGCCATTGGAATGTGCTGCCCAGGGAGGTGGTGGAGTCACCATCCCTGGAGGTGTTCAAAAAAGCATTGGATGTGGCACTTCAAGCCATGGTTTAGTAGTCATGTGGTCTTGGGTGACCGGTTGGACTGGATGATCTCTGAGGTGTTTTCCAACCTTATTGATTCTATGATTCTATGACTTTTGCTCCTGGATTACCATCTTCCCCGGCAGCCTTCCTGCGCTCTGTCCCTGCCCGGCTCGGCTGCAGCCGGCCGGCAGCGCTGATTCCTGCTGCCATCTAGCGCCGGCGGGGGCCAGCAGCGGGCGGCTGAGTTCCTCATTGTCGTGGATGCTCAAAGAAGAATCCTTGCTCTTTGCTGCTATGGGGAATACTTTTTTTTATTGCCTCGGTTTCAGCCTCGCAATTAACCTTATGGAAACTTGCCTTTTATAAGGACAAAACCCTATCATGAATGATGCACTGGAGGGGGGTTGGGGGAAAAAATATGGGTGGGGTAGGAGCTGGGGAAGAGATAAAACATCAATAAACCAGGAGGCAGGCAGTAGCCAGACTAAAATATACATTGATTACAGTCGCAGCTACCTTGCTGCTCAGAGAATCAGGATGAGTGCAGTGGAGTGCCCATGAGAACACAATAAATACAGCAAAGGATGTGAGTGGAGAGCATCATGACCTTGAGTGGAACAGCAAGGGCACGTAGAGAGAAATGATGACAGAGGAGTGTTGGTACACTTACAGGAGGGCTTTTGATTCAGCTGGCAGCTTAGTATTGTCTAAATAATACACATAGCTCCTTTTGCACACTTAGTGCTTTAATAAATAAATCTGCATACACTGACACATCTAAAATGAGCTGAAGTTATCAAAGGCTACTCAGTCAACTAGCCTCACCTCTGCAAAGAAACCCCAAACCCTTAGATTCCTCAAATCAAAGACCTTAGACATGGGAAAAAGAGCCTTCAAAATAACAACACAGTGCTTAGTGAGGATGAGGGTCTCCCAGTGTCTGCTGCATATCAATGGAAAGATATCATAACTCATTATTACAGAATACAGAATGCAGAATCAACCAGGTTGGAAAAGACTTTTGAGATCATCAAGTCCAACCTATCACCCAACACCATCTAATCGACTAAACTATGGCATTGAGTGCTTCATTCAGGCACCTCTTAAACACCTCCAGTGATGGTGACTCCACCACCTTCCTGGGCAGCACATTCCAATGGCCAATCTCTCTTTATTGGGAGAATTTCTTGCTGGAACATGTCCAGAGAAGGGCAACAAAGTTGGGGAGGGGTTTGGAGCACAGCCCTGTGAGGAAAGGCTGAGGGAGCTGGGGCTGTTTAGCCTGGAGAACAGAAGGTTCAGAGGAGACTTTATTGCTCTCTACAACTACCTGAAGGGAGGTTGTAGCCAAGTGGGGGTTGGTCTCTTTTCCCAAGCAACCAGTACCAGAACAAGAGGACACAGTTTCAAGCTATGCCGGGGAGGTTTAGGCTGGATGTTAGGAAGAAATTCTTCCCAGCAAGAGAGATTGGCCATTGGGATGCGCTGCCCAGGGAGGTGGTGGAGTCACCATCCCTGGAGGTGTTTAGGAGGGGACTGGATGAGGCACTTGGTGCCATGGTTTAGTTGATGAGATGGTGTTGGGTGCTAGGTTGGACTCAATGATCTCAAAGGTCTTTTCCAACCTGGTTAATTCTGTTCTATTCTATTCTAATTAGGAAAAAGCTTTTGCATTCTGGTGGCAAACACAAACCTGGGTGCATGGTTACTTTTCCCTTCCTCAAAAAAAAAACAAACAAAAAAAACATGAAAAGAGCATTAACTAAACCTGACTATGCATCTGAAATACAATTTTGAAGGCCTTTTTTAATTCCCCAGAATTAAGAGTGTGGCTTTGATAAAGCAATCTTTCAGCACACCCCCACACCCCTATACAATCCCTCTTAGCATTTAGCTGTTCATTAAAATTACTTCTCTAGCAATGTTTGTTGGTGAGCTGCCTCACAAAAACCAAAGGGGGATATTGAAAGTTTTTCTTGAGTTGCAGGTTTGAAACTATGTCTGAATTTTTAGATGTTTGGATCTAGGAATCTACTTCTAATTACTTCTTTTACTGGAGCTAAGGCAAGATGCAGACAAAACAACATATGGCCCTCTAAGCAGCTTCAGAATATTCAGGAATTTGTTGTTTCTCTCTGCAGATAGCAGGCAGGCACATGCACACCATAAACACAGGCTTGTCTAAAAGTGAAAACTTTAACTTCTCAGGCAATATAGAAAAGAGCCTATGCTGGAAAATCATAGAATCACAGAATTTCAGGGGCTGGAAGGGACCTTGAAAGCTCATCCAGTGCAACCCCCTGCCAGAGCAAGATCACCTACACTAGATAACAAAGGAACACATCCGGGTGAGTTTTGAATAACTCCAGAGAAGGAGACTCCACAACCGCCCTGGGCAGCCTGTTCCAGTGCTCCATCACCCTCACAGGGAAAAATGTTTCCTCGGAACTTCCTCTGCCTCAGCTTCCACCATTGCCCCTTGTGCTGGCATTGGGCATCACCCAGCAGAGCCTGGCTGTCTTGGCACTCACCATTTACATCTTTATAAGCATGAATGAGGTCACCTCTCAGTCTCTTCTCCAAGATACAGAGCCCTCAGCTCCCTCAGTCTCTCCTCTTACAAAAAATGTTGTTCCCTCCATCATCCTCATGGCTCTGTGTTGGACTCTCTCAAGAAGCTCACTGTCCCTCTTGAACTGAGGGGCCCAGAACTGGACACACTATTCCAGATGCAGCCTCACCAGTGCAGAGTAGAGGGGGAGGAGAACCTCTCTCGACCTACTGGTCACACCTCTTCTAATCCAACCCAACAAATAGCTGTGGTGGTATTTGAGGAGGTTCTTCCTTCTTCACATGTCTTGGGAGCACACCAACAAATAACTGTGGTGGTGTTTGAGGAAGTTCTTCCTTCTTCACATGTCTTGGGAGCACACCAACAAATAACTGTGGTGGTGTTTGAGGAAGTTCTTCCTTCTTCACATGTCTTGGGAGCACACCAACAAATAACTGTGGTGGTGTTTGAGGAAGTTCTTCCTTCTTCACATGCCCTGAAGGCACACCAACAAATTACTGTGCTGGTGTTTGAGGAAGTTTGTCCTTCTTCACATGGCTTGAAGTCACACCAACAAAAAACTGTGGTGGTATTTGAGGAAGTTCTTCCTACTTCACATGTCTTGGGAGTACACCAGCAAATAACTGTGATGGTGTTTGAGGAATTTCTTCCTTCTTCACATGCTTTGAGAGTACACCAACACATAACTGTGTGGTATTTGAGAAACTTGTTCCTTCTTCACATGTCTTGTAAGCACACCAACAAATAATTGTGCTGGTGTTAGAGAAACTTCTTCCTTCTTCCCATGTCTTTGGAGTACACCAACAAATAACTGTCTATGTGATCTAATTTTCTTACCTGTGCCATTTTTCAGATGTCATGTATTGTGTACTTGTGTTGTAGAAATGGGTCACAATTGTTTTAAGCTTTCTTCTAAAAAGCCAATGGTTGTTTTATCCAGCTGTGCAGCTCGCAAGAGGAGCTACAAAAGAGCAAACCATATGAGCTTTGTAATGTGGTGAAACGTCATGAATCAGAGTGGTGAAAGCCAAAGAGGGTGCTGGCTCTCCCTGGGAACAGCCAGCAGTTCTGTCATTGATGAATGACAGAACTTTTGATGACAGCTTGGCCTATCAAAAGCTGTCTGCAGGCAAGGACTATATTGTCCTTTTCCATCCTCTGAGGCTGTGTTTGTGTTAACAGCATTGGCACAGCTGATCAGAAATATGATGAGTGTCTGGAGAAACCAAGCTGCAAATAAGCAGATATTCAAGTTCCTTCTTTGTGAGAGGCATTGTTTACAGAGACAGTGAGGGTTTCTGAGACCACTGGAAATTTGTTATTCTTGTATTACCCTTCTTTCCTTTGACCCTTTTTATCCTTCATGCATAGAAGATTGAGAGACAACCAGACTTGTCAGAGGAGAAAGATACCTAACAATTTTGAAAACCACCAGGATCACAGAATCACAGAATGTTAGGGGCTGGAAGAGACCGTGAAGGCTCATCCAGTCCAACCCCCCTGCCAGAGCAGGATCACCTAGAGCAGATCACACAGGAATGCATCCAGGCAGGTTTTGAATATCTCCAGAGAAGGACACTCCACAACCCCCCTGGGCAGCCTGTTCCAGTGTTTCATCACCCTTACAGGGAAAAAATGTTTCCTCATGTTTCCATGGAACTTCCTATGCCTCAGTTTCCACCCATTGCCCCTTGTGCTGTCCTTGGGCATCACTGAGCAGAGTCTGGCTCCATCCTCTTGGCACTCACCCTTTGCATATTTATAAGAATGAATGAGGTCACTTCTCAGCATCCTCTTCTCCAAGCTACAGAGCCCCAGTTCCCTCAGCCTCTGCTCATAAGGAAGATGTTCCACTCCCTCCATCATTTTTGTGACTCTGCACTGGACTCTCTCAAGCAGTTCCCAGAGAGTCCTTTCTTGAACTGAGGGGCCCAGAACTGGGCACAATATTTGAGATGCAGCCTCACCAGCGTAGAGGAGAACCAGAGTACAATGCTAGGCCATGCCTAGCTGAGACAAATTCAGTTCACTACAGTAATGATCCTGATTCCCTTTTGCATTTACTTTACCAGTAAATAATGATCCAGCCAAAGTCCCTTAACCACTGCCTCACTATCAGCAAAGTTAGGTTTCAGGTAGATGTTGGCAGCAATCACTCCTTAAAAGCCAGGGTAGCAATCAAATCCCCATGACTCTGCTCCTACCAGCTGTTAGTATTCAAAATCATAAATATCTTTAGCTCCCTGTGTTAAGCAATATTGTCATAAAAGTCTTGACAAGGAACTTGCAATTAGCAAAGAATTTCAACAGTCATAACGAAAAGGTCAGATGAATAATGTGCTCATGGTCTGTGTTAGAACAATCAAAAGGTAAAGACAGCACTGCAATGATGATAAATTGGCTATGCAGCATGCATTTGAGATGGGAATGGGATTCTCAGTAGCAGAAAAAATGATGATGATAAAAAAAAATTAAACAAAACAGGAAGAAAAGAATTAAGGTTCTCCTGTAGTTTTAAAAATGGATTGGTTCTACTCGAAGGGAGTGAATAAAGGCACCATTCTGTGGTTCTGTGATTCTAGGATTCTCTGATTCTGGGATTCTCTGATTCTATGATTGTGTGATTCTATGATTGTGTGATTCTGTGATTGTGTGATTCTGTGATTCTATGATTCTAAGATTCTATGATTCTGTGATTCTGTGATTCTATCATTAACTGATTCTGTGATTCTGTCATTCTGTGATTCTCTCATTCTATGATTCTATGGTTCTGTCATTCTATGATTCTCTGATTCTATGGTTCTGTGTTTCTGTTATTCTATGATTCTCTGATTCTCTGATTCTGTGATTCTCTGATTCTGTGATTCTTTCATTCTGTGATTCAAACATGCTATGATTCTGTGATTCTCTGATTCTTTGATTCTGTGATTGAAACATTCTGTGATTGAAACATTCTGTGATTCTGTGATTCTGTGATTCAAACATTCTGTGATTCAAACATTCTATGATTCTGTGATTCTGTGATTCTCTTATCCTGTGATTCTATGATTCTCTGATTCTGTGATTCTTTCATTCTGTGATTCAAACATTCTATGATTCTATGAATCTGTGATTCTGTGATTCTCTTATCTTGTGATTCTATGATTCTATGATTCTGTGGTTCTGTGACTCTGTGATTCTATCATTCTGTGATTCTCTGATTCTATCATTCTATTATTCTCTGATACTGTGATTCTATGATTCTATGACTCTGTGATTCTATCATTCTGTGATTCTGTGATTCTATCATTCTATGATTCTCTGATTCTGTGATTCTATGATTCTTTGATTCTGTGATTCAAACATTCTATGATTCTATGATTATGTGATTGTGTGATTCTGTGATTCTATGATTCTAACGTTCTATGATTCTATGATTCTGTGATTCTGCGATTCTCTGATTCTATGAGCTCTGATTCTGTGATTCAAACGTTTTATGATTCTATGATTCTGTGATTCTACCACTCTATGACTCTGTGGTTCATATTCTATGATTCTTTGATTATGTGTTTCTGTGATTCTATCATTCTATCATTCTGTGATTCAATGATTCTATGATTGCATGATTCTGTGATTCCAACATTCTCTGATTCTGTGATTCTAACATTCTGTGATTCTGTGGTTCTATGATTCTAACATTCTGTGATTCTGTGATTCCATGATTCTATTCTACATCAAGGTACAGATTCACAGGTCAGCTTTGCATATATCACCCCTCAAAGAGCACAGATTTATTTGTTCTTCCTGGCATGTCATATATCATTTCAGTGCTATCCTCACTCTTTACCATACTTCAGATACTCCAGAAAACATGGAGTTGACAATGTTCTACAGTTCTCCATGAATGGCCTTAGCATGCATTTGCTGCTCTTTCTGTTGCATCCCTTTCTGTTATTTTCTTTCTTCTTTTTTCTTTAATTTATTTTTTTTCCTTAGAAATAATTTTTCTACCAAGAATAAATTGAAACAGCAAGTTTTATGTAGGCATTGCAAAAAACTTGCAGACTAGCACGCAGGCACAGACACTTCAGAGTCAGATGTATGCCTTCTGCCATATGTCTTGATGTACAACCAGTCTGGGGCCTCCTTAGGATTCTCCTGGCACTACTTAACAAAACTAATCATGTTAGAAAAGACCTTCAAGGTCATCAAGTCCAACCTATCACCCAACACCATCTAATCAACTAAAACCATGGCACCAAGTGCCTCATCCAGGCTCTTCTTAAACACCTCCAGTGATGGTGACTCCACCACCTCCCTGGGCAGCACATTACAATGGTCAATCTCTCTTTCTGGGATGAATTTCTTCATCACATCCAGCCTAAACCTCCCCTGGCACAGCTTGAGTGTGTGTCCTGTTGTTCTGGTGCTGGTTGCCTGGGAGAAGAGACCATCCCCCACCTATCTACAACCTCCCTTCAGGTAGTTGTAGATGGCAGTAAGGTCTCCCCTGAGCCTTCTTTTCTCTAGGCTGAACACCTCCAGCTCCTTCAGCCACTCCTCATAGGGCTTGTCCTCCAAACCTCTCACCAGCTTTGTTGCCCTTCTCTGGCCATGTTCCAGCAACTCAACATCTTTCTTAGACTGAGGGGCCCAGAACTTGAATGTTTTGCAGTTGTGCTCACCCTCACAGGAAACAGACACATCTTTAACCTAGGAATTTAACCTTATCATTCTTCCAACTAATTGCTCATGAATGAGTTACAGATCAAGAATAATTCCCAAATCCTATTCCCCAGATAAGGATAAATTCTAGGAAATTGCAGTCAAATCACATGTAATTCCTGAATGGAAAAGAGAACTGAAACAAATCAGTGAACCAATTTGTTATGATTGCTTTCTCCTCTTTATAACACATCTGTAGTCTGTTATTGAGTGTTATTATGCAGCATCTACAGTAAAGACTGCATCCAGGATTCGAAAGATACCTTCAGTAAAAGTTGCATTTAACATCCATATCCTACATTGCTGAAGGATTTAGTACAACACAGCAAAATCTGTCCTTGGCATACTGAAAAAAACTGCATGACATTTCTGCTTTTTCAAGTTACCTACACTGACAAGGAAACAAAATAATGATCTGGTCTACATGGCAGAAAGTTCAGCAGCTAACCCACTGCCTTATCTCTTGCTGTAGCAGGCTGCTTTGACAGAATCACAGAATTACTGAGGCTGGAATAGATCTCTGAGATGATCAAGTCCAGCCCATGACCTAACACCACCACATGGACCAGACCATGGCACTAAGTGCCACATCTGATCTTTCTTTAAATGCCTTCAGGGATGGTGACTCCACCACCTCCCTGAGCAGCACATTCCAGTGTCTAATTGACTTTTCCACAAGTAATTGCTTCCTAACATCCAACCTAAACCTCCCCTGGCACAGCTTCAGGCCATGCCTCTGGTCTTGTCACAAGTTGCCTGGGAGAGGATCCAGACCCCCACCTCACTGTAACTTCCCTTCAAGTAGCCCAGGCAACCAGCACCAGAACAAGAAGACACAGTGTCAAGCTGTGCCCAGGGAGGTTTAGGCTGGATGTTAGGAAGAAATTCTTCATAGGGAGAGTGATTGCCCACTGGAATGTTCTGCCTTGGGAGGTGATGGAGTCGCCACCACTGGAGTTGTTTAGGAAGATACTTGAAAGGTTGTTTGGTTGCATGGTTTAGTTGCATAGATGGTGTTGGATGATAGGTTGGACACAATGATCTTGAAGGTCTCTCCTCTCCTCTCCTCTCCTCTCCTCTCCCTCTCCTCTCCTCCTCTCCTCTCCTCTCCTCTCCTCTCCTCTCCCTCCCTCTCCTCTCCCTCTCCTCTCCTCTCCTCTCCTCTCCTCTCCTCTCCTCTCCTCTCCTCTCCTCTCCCTCTCCTCTCCTCTCCTCTCCTCTCCTCTCCTCTCCTCTCCCTCTCCTCTCCTCTCCTCTCCTCTCCTCTCCCTCTCCCTCTCCTCTCCTCTCCTCTCCTCTCCTCTCCTCTCCTCTCCTCTCCTCTCCTCTCCTCTCTCCTCTCCTCTCCTCTCTCCTCTCCCTCTCCTCTCCTCTCCCTCTCCTCTCCTCTCCTCTCCTCTCCTCCCTCCTCTCCTCTCCTCTCCTCTCCTCTCCTCTCCCCTCCCTCCCTCCTCTCCTCTCCTCCTCCCCTCTCCCTCTCCTCTCCCTCCCTCCCTCCCCTCCCCTCCCTCCCCTCCCCTCCTCCCTCCCTCCCCTCCCCTCTGAGCCTCCTCTTCTCCAGGCTGAACAACCCCAGCTTCCTTGGTCTCTCCTCATAAGAGTTTCCCTCTAGACCCTTCCCCAGTCTCACTTCTCTTCTCTGGACCCTCTCCAGCACCTCACTATCTTCTTGAAGTGAGGAGCCCAGAGCTGCACACAGTGCTGGAGGTGAGGCCTCACCCATGCCGAGTACAGGGGCAGAATTTACAGCAGCTTCAGTTGCTACTCAGGCTAAAAATACCCAGCATGACCACAGCATTGTTTCTAAATAAAGTGACTTGCAGTAAAATTAGCAAAAGGCTCACAGACCCATTTCAACCAACTGCACTAAGATGAAGTCTCTTTTTATTGCCAGCAGCTCCCAGTGGGCAGAATGCCCTCTGAATTCTGTGGTCGTCTCACAGATGACTTTGCGTAGTAAGACATTTTTCACGCAAGGTGCCTGGCTATTTGGATCCAATTCAAGAAAAGGCTTATTCTTCAAAGAGCAGGAAAAGCTGACTTAAGATTTGGAGCAAATACCAAAATCTCTTATCTCTCCACATTAGTCATATGTTATAATCCTTGCAAGAGTGGCCTCTGCAATATAATAGGAGAAAAATTCTGAAGACTGGCTTGAGGACTAACAAAGGCATTAGGCATCAGGGTTGGCTAGGGAACAATTCTGGATGCTTTAAGCTTTAGGCATTATACATTCCCATTTATATTGAAATGTACATGAATTTCCAATGGAATGGAATGGGATAGGATAGGATAGGATAGGATAGGATAGGATAGGATAGGATAGGATAGGATAGGGTAGGACAGGATAGGATGGAATGGAACAGAATGGAACGGAATGGAACGGAATAGAATAGAATAGAATAGAATAGAATAGAATAGAATAGAATAGAATAGAAAAGAATAGAATAGAATAGAATAGAATAGAATAGAATAGAATTATGTTGCATTGAATTAACCAGGTTGGAAAAGACCTTTGAGATCATTGAGTCAACCTATCATCCAACACCATCTAAGCAACTAAACCCTGGCACCAAGCGCCTCATCCAGTCTCTTCCTAAACACCTCCATGAAAAGTCCTATTTCTGAGGGCTGATTTATTCTCCAGCACAAAGAAGAAATTCCCCTTGGGTACTAACAGGGCAAAGGCAGAGTTCCTGTATCCAAAACTATTTTTAAGTGTGTTTTGGTTTGGTTTGGGATTTTTTATATATTAGACACAAATTTCATGGCAAAACCTGTAATTGAGGGATGCATAACTCTAAACAGGCTGATCCAGCTTCCAAACTTTGTCTTACCAGAGAAAAGGCTAATGGCAGTTCTCTGAATGCAGTACATGGAAATATTTAATGGTGATGGTATGAAGAAGAAATTCCCCTTGGGTACTAGAATCATAGAGTTGGCAGGGTTGGCAGGGACCTCATGGATCCTCTTGTTCCAACCCCCCTGCCATGGCCAGGGACACATCACACTACCTCAGGTTACCCAGAGCCACATCCAACCTGGCCTTAAAAACCTCCAGGGATGAGGCTTCCACCACCTCCCTGGGCAACCTGTGCCAGTCTCTCACCACTCTCATCGAGAAGAACTTCTTCGTAACATCCAATCTGAATCTACCCATTTCTAGTTTTTGTTCCATTCCCCCTAGTCCTATCACTTCCTGAAACCCTAAAAAGTCCCTCCCCAGCTTTCTTTTAGGCCCTCTTTAAATACTGGGAGGCCAGAATAAGGTCTCCTCAGAGCCTTCTCTTCTCCAGACTGAACAGCCCCGACTCCCTCAGTCTGTCCTCATAGCAGAGCAGCTCCAGCCCTCTGCTCATCCTCATGGCCCTTCTCTGGACCTGTTCCAGCACCTCCAAATCCTCCCTGTAATAGAGGCTCCAGAAGTGGATGCAGTACTCCAGGTGGGGTCCCACCAGGGCAAAGGCAGTGTTCCTGTATCCAAACATATTTTTTTGGTGTTTTTCTATTAGATACTGTTTTTTATGGCAAAACCTATACCTGATGGATGCATTTCAAGCGGATCCAGCTTCCAAAGTTTGTCTTGCCAGAGAAATGATTAATGACAGTTCTCTGAAGGCAGTACATGGAAGTATTTAATGGTGATTGTATAGTTTGGCTACAGGTATGGTGGCTTCTATCCTTGCACACTTGTAAACTCTACCATTTGAAACCTCCTATTTCCTGAATTATTTATTTTCCACATTAAAACACTAATATTGAGTAACAGGCTCTCCTATTTCCCTGTGATAGTCTCTGGTTTGTTGTAAAGGAAACATTTCAAAGTGATTCTATTTGGAAGATTCCTCCTTTGAGAAACCACACTCTTCAAACCTCAGTTGGACACCTGAACTTCATTTGATCCCCATGCTGATTTCCATGGTACTTTTCCTGTGTCACTGATTCATAAAGTACTGCTGCTTTTATACAACATGAGTAAATGCACCTCCTTGAGGTATTCTCCTAACAGACATCTCTGTCTTAACCTCTTCCCTCTAAATCATAGGATTCTGCTGCCTTGGAGCTGACTGCTGAGCCACCTGAGAAGCCTTGGGAAATTCGTGATGCCTGTGAGAAAGCAAAACTTGTACTCCCTCTTCCCATCCTTTCTTGCCTTTGCCTTTCATACAATCTTAGAATCAATAAGGTTGGAAAAGACCTCAGAGATCATCAAGTCCAACCTGTCACCCAACACCTCATGACTAACTAAACCATGGCTTCAAGTGCCATATCCAATCCCCTCTTGAACACCTCCAGGGACAGTGACTCCACCACCTCCCTGGGCAGCCCATTCCAATTACTCTTTCTGGGAAGAACTTTCTTCTTACCTCATGCCTAAACTTCCCCTGGCACAGCTTGAGACTGTGTCCTCTTGTTCTGGTGCTGGTTGCCTGGGAGAAGAGACCAACCCCCAAGCAAGTAAAAAGGATGCAGACAACCTAGCTAGATAAAAACTGAGACAGTGACAGAAGTGAACTTCAGTAAATGGTAAGTTTTCTGTTGTCACACTTATGCATTTAATTACATTTGGGGAAATTTTAATGCAGCAATATCTGGATAAAGTTTAATCCTGATTATAGAAGGTGAAATTCACCACAGCTTTTGAAATGTTTGGAGTAAGTACTCTTAATTCAGCAATATTCTTTATCATGATTGTTTTTTGAGATGGAAATTCAGTACCTGCAACATATACTACACATGAATGTTGCACATGAATTTTCATGTGCTAGGAGAGACTCTGCTGAGCCTCATCTCCCAGGCAACCAGCACCAGAACAAGAGGACACAGTCTCAAGCTGCACCAGGGGAGGTTTAGGCTGGAGGTTAGGAAGAAATTCTTCCCAGCAAGAGAGATTGGCCATTGGAATGTGCTGCCCAGGAAGGTGGTGGAGTCACCATCACTGGAAGTGTTTAAGAAGAGCCTAGATGAGGCCGTTGGTGCTGTGGTTTAGTTGATTAGATGGTGTTGGATACTAGGTTGGACTCGACAATCTCAAAGGTCATTTCCAACCTGCTTAATTCTGCATTCTGTATTCTATCAACAGAAACTACAGGAAAAACACAGGAAGAATGGTAGAGCTGTCCCTTTTTTCCCAGCACACTGCTACTCATTCATCACTTAGTTAATGCTACTATTTTTGATAGCAATTTTTCTTATTTTCCTTTTTTCCTGCACTTACATAAGAAATCTGTTTTCCTGTGATGTTTCCTTTTCATAAGAAACATCTCACAAACATACCACACAGAGGTGCTCTAAACCCACGTTAACTGCTGAAAGCAACTCTCCCACGAGCAGCTAAGGCTGCTGTAAGCTCGCCTCAGGCTAGGAGTTTCTGATTTTGGTACATTGTGTTTTAAAAAAACCCCACATATTTCTCACAGCAGTCATTGTGATAAAACTAGTGTCCAGCAGTCAGAACTTAAAATAATGAGATTCATAGCTGTCACCACATTAACAAGTCAGGTGAGATTTATTCCAGGGACTAGAATCAGGCAGGAGACTCAGCTATCCATCATCTCATTTTTTTTCCCCCACCCCTCTTCATACATAATCTATTCCATTCAGCAGAATGTCTGTTTCTCTGCAATCATAACTGTGTAACAAGTGAGTTGTTTGGCACTATTTTACAGAGGTTTTTCCCCTGACAGTTGTGCTGATCATGTTTAAAACCATTTATTTTGGGGGTGGTGGTGGTGGTGAATTGTTCTGTTGACCACAACTGGTTTATTTGCACGAGTGAAGACGGAGCGCGTTGCACAAGCCTCCTCCCAACCAGCACTGAAAAATATGAGCTCCCCTCGAGATCTAATTTGTAAATCTTTCATTAATCCAATTGAAATTAGTTTTATAATCCCAGATGACTTTTAACAATTCCCTCCCCCAAATAGCAGCACTGCTCTGAACGTCGGCGGGGACAAGTGTGGCTGAGGCACACAACTCTGAACACTGCGTTGCTCCTCGCCTGCATTGCTGCTTACAGAAACAGATGGGAATGAAGCTTGATTGCAGTCTTTGCAAGAGATATATGGTTTTGACCTGTTCAATCAAAAGAAGATTCACCTGCTGTAATGACATGATCTAGGGGTGGGGGTAGGGGGTGTCTTCATGACAGCCTACAATTACATGGCGGCTACTGAAGGTGAAAGAGCTGAAATTCCAAACCACCTTGCAAACTGCAGCTGAACTGGAAGCACTGGAAGCAAAGAATTTTGTCTGTTTGGAGTTTGGGGAAGCCTTGATCTGAATCAAGATGAAAGTTTCTGTGGAAACACTAGGTGAACAGGCTCATTTTTACCCTTTGAACAGAATTTAGAAAGCAATGAAGGTATTGAGGGGTTTATCACCTTCTGAGCTGTGTTTATTTTGCCTTCTCTAAGTCAACTTTCTTTCTTTATTGGGATGACAACAGTTCTCCCTAAAATCCTCTTTAATTAGAATAGAATAGAATAGAATAGAATAGAATAGAATAGAATAGAATAGACCAGACCAGGTTGGAAGAGACCTTCAAGATCATCACGTCCAACCCATCAACCAATCCAACCCACCTAATCAATTAAACCATGGCACCAAGCACCCTATCAAGTCTCCTCCTGAACACCTCCAATGATGATGACTCCACCACCTCCCCGGGCAGCTCATTCCAATGGGCAATCACTCTCTCTGTATAGAACTTCTTCCTGACACCCAGACTAAACCTCCCCTGGTGCAGTCTGAGACTGTGTCCTCTTGTTCTGGTGCTGCTTGCCTGGGAGAAGAGACCAACTTGTGCCTGTCTACAACCATCCTTCAGGTAGTTGTAGAGAGTAATAAGGTCACCCCTGAGTCTCCTTTTCTCCAGGCTAAGCAACCCCAGCTCCCTCAGCCTCTCCTCACAGGGCTGTGTTCCAAACCCCTCACCAACTTTGTTGCCCTTCTCTGGACATCTTCCAGCAAGTCAACCTCCTTCCTAAACTGAGGGGCCCAGAACTGGACACAGAAGAGATTTGTTTCATTTTCCAGCTGCCTGAATGGGAGCTTTGAAAAATTAGCCCTTTATTTGTGGTCTAATGTGACCACCTTTGGATGCTTCAGAGCACTTCGGTGGGAAAGATTTTAGAGGTGATCTGCATTTAGGTTTCCCATTATTCATAGTGCAAGGAATCAACTCTGCCTTTTGAACGCATGCTGCCTGCAATAATCAATATTTATAAATCTTTAAGAGAGAACTCTCTCCCCAAATGGTGCTCCTGCCAATGTGATCTATATTTAATATATGACTTTTGAAGCCAGTTTGAGTTATTTCTTTTCAACTTGGGCAGGCTCTACCCATCTATAATTGAAGCGCCGCTTGTGCTTGTCGAGGTCTGCGTGCTGCTGGAATTGTTTTGAGCTCTGTATACAGTACTGGAGCACACACTTTGCCTTGGGACTGCTGGATAAGTAGGTGATTCAATTTGAATTCTTCAAGTCTGAAATGTGCAGGCTTCCCATCCAGCTCCCAGCTACGTGCAGGGCAGATGCGGCACAATTGTTTGCGAGAGGCCAACAGTGCGGTCAGAGATATCGAAACAGATGTTATTCTTGAAGGGAAGGAAGATAAACACGAACCTTAGAGTTTTCAGACTGCACACATGCCTCAAATGTCTGAGTGATCGGACTGGCTTACTATTTTTGCCTGTTACCCACACCAAGTCTCTTTTTAAGCGCTTATTAAGTATTTTCTTCAATTGTCTTTCATGTCTAGCTGCCTGCTAATTGGAGGCTCTTTAAAAGCTGTGGTGAATTCTCTCTGACTGTGGCCCAGGCTGCTAGCAGGAGTACTGCATTGCCCAAAGTTGCATTGAGCAGAGCCTCATCGGCATTCAGCACCACAGCCACAGCCATAGCGTAAAGCCTGGAAGAAGTGGGAAAAATACTTGCTGAAACATAAGAAGAGAAGATGAAAAGAGGCCAGTGAGCAGAAAGAAAAGCTCCTTATGGCTGTTCTGAAGCTTCTTTCTCTAATGGATCCCCCTCCCAAGTAATGTTCTGAGTAGCAGGCGATGTGTTCTGCAAATAGATCAGCAATATCGCCTCGAAAATTACACTTCTCTGGGCATCCAGGGGTTAAAGCCAGTCAGCTGGTAGCCAGGCTTTACCCAAGGCTGTGTGATAGAAAAAGAGTGTGTGTTAAATCACCTAGCAGCAATTACAGTAAAACACCTCTGGCTCGAGCCAGAGTCACTGGTACTGCTGCTTCCTGCAGTGAATCCTGTCGCTATCATACATGCTTTCTCTTGCACTCCCAGGTGCCAGACGTATTTGGCTAGAATTATTTCGCTGGCCTGAGTTTGTTTCCTGACTTCTCCAGAAGCTGAAGGGATTTTTGAGCTTCCCAACAATCCTGAAACACTGACAACCTGGCTGAGAAATTGCAAAGATAGAGATCAGGTTATGTCTTGAAAGATACTGCAAAATGCATTAAGTAAACGACGAGATAGATACTGTTAGACCTGATCTAGTCAGGGCTGTAATATTTTTCTTCTTCCCTTTCACCACAATAATCACTGCAGCAAGTTGTAAATGCAATGAAAACCCTCTGCTATATATGATGGAGAGAACACAGAAACTGATTTATGATATTGCACTCTACAAAGCTCAGGTGCCACCACAAAATGTGGCCAGTTTCAGAGCTCTTCAGAAAGAAAGAAAGGAGGGAAGAAAGGAAAAGTAAGAACAAAGCAGAAAAAGGAAGGAAGAACAAAAAGAGGAAGATAAATATAGGTCTTTCCCAATCTTATTGATTCAATGATTCTATGATAAACAGGCAGCTCCCCTTCTCACGTGTAAAAAATGGAAGGGAAATTTGTATGTCCACAGGTACTGTGAGGGCATTGTTGGTACTTGCAGGTTCTATAGAACCACAGAATTGTTAGGGTTAGAAGGGACCTCAAGAATCATCTAGATCCAAGACCCCTGCCACGGCTAGGGACACCTCACACTACATCATGCTGCCCAGAGCCACATCCAGCCTGGCCTCAAAAAACTCCAGGGATGAGGCTTCTACCACCTCCCTGGGTGACCTGCGCAAGTCTCTCACCACCTTCAGGGGGAAGAACTTCTTCCTAGCATCCAATCTGAATCTACCCATTTCTAGTTTTGCTCCATTCCCCCCGGTCCTGTCACTCCCTGACACCCTCAGAAGTCCCTCCCCAGCTTTCTTGTAGCCCCCTTCAGATACTGGAAGGTCACAATTAGGTCTCCTCAGAGCCTTCTCTTCTGCAGACTGAACAGCCCCAACTCCCTCAGGCTGTCCCCATAGCAGAGCAGCTCCAGCCCTCTGCTCATCCTCGTGGCCCTTCTCCAGAAACATCCCAGCACCCCCAGATCCTTCCTGTACTAGGGGCTCCAGAGCTGGACACACTACTCCAGGTGTGGTCTCAGCAGAGTGGAGTAGAGGGGGAGAATCACCTCCCTTGACCTGCTGGCTGTGCTTCTCTTGATGCAGCCTAGGATGTGATTGGCTTTCTGGGCTGCAAGTGCACACTGGTATAATTCTTGCTCATCATATTAATTGCCTGGGATTTGCTACTACTATCTAAATATGCTACTATTACTGCCTGCTATTGTTACTATCTGTGTAATTCTGTGTGAGTTAGATATTAATGTCCAGTTGTAGCTGAAACCTTGTGTACCTTCATGAGTTATTTTTCACAGGCTTGCCACAGAAGTGAGAAGTGCTGTGAAGAGAACCTACTCCTGTTCAACAGTATCTTTGAAACCCTTCAAGAACAGAGTTACCACCTTGGAAAAAATGTGAGGCTGTGTTTGGAGCCCAGATGACACTGTTAGAAGGTGTCTAGATTATGTGCAGCAGTTGAGTGGTAGTATAGTACAGTAGTGTACACTCTTGAAGGTGCATCAGAGAGAGACTGAGGAAGCATAGGAAGAGAGGACTTTATTAAGAGAAGTGGGGGGAAAAGGAGAAAGTACTGTAGGCCTTTTCACTTCATAGAATCACAGAATCACAAAATCAACCAGGCTGGAAAAGACCTCAGAGATCATCAAGTCCATCCTATTAACTAATACCTAACACCTCCTGACAACATGGCTTCAAGTGCCACATCAAATCCTTTTTTGAACACCTCCAGGGACAGGGACTCTACCACCTCCCTGGGCAGCACATTCCAATGGCCAATCTCTCCTGCTGGGAAGAACTTTCTTTTCACCTCAAGCCTAAACTTCCTCTGGTGCAGCCTGAGACTGTGTCCTCTTGTTCTGTTGGGAGAAGAGGCCAACCCCCACCTGGCTACAACTTCCCTTCAGGCAGTTGTAGAGAGCAATAAGGTCTCCTGTGAGCCTCCTCTTCTCCAGTCTAAGCAACCCCAGCTCCCTCAGCCTTTCCTCACAGGGCTGTGCTCCAGACCTCTCACCAGCCTCATTGTCCTTCTTTGGAGAAGTTCAAATGTTTCAATGTCCTTCTTAAATTGAGGAGCCCAGAACTGGAAACAGTATTTCTGATGCAGGCCAGGATGCCATTGGCCTTCTTGGCTGCCTGGGTACACCACTGGCTCATGTTCAGCTGCTGTCAATCAGCACCCCAAAGTCCCTTTCTGCCTGGCTGCTCTCCAGCCACTCTGACCCCAGCCTGTAGCACTGCATGGAGTTGTTGTTTCCAAAGTGCAGCACCCAGCACTTGGACTTGTTAAATACAATCCTATTGGACTCTGCCTATCTGTCAAAGCCTCTCTGCAGAGCTGTCCTACAGTCTAACAGATCGACACCTGCCCCCAGCTTGGTGTCATCTGCAAACTTACTGATGATGGACTCAATCCCCTTGTCCAGATCATCAATAAAGCTATTAAACAGAATTGAGTCCAACACTGATCCCTGGGGGTCACCACCAGTGACTGGCTGCCAGCTGGCAGTGGCACCATCTCTAGCCCCTCCCTTGCCCTTTAGGTGACATCACTGTCTCAGATTCCTAGCCCTAAGGACATCACTATGCTCTTGATGGCAGAGTGAAACAGGCAGAGTTCCTTTACTCCTACCACTGTCCTCACTCTGCCCAAGGACTGACATTGCTTAGAAGGCAGAGAACAAGCCTCATTGATCCAGACAAACTGCCTTTCATATCTGTAAGAAAATCGTATTAGAATTGCCTGATTTCTTGTTCTGTCAGCAGTTGTAAAATGCTGTAGGGATCTCCAGGTCAGCTCCTCATTAGGGAAAGAGTGATTGCCTCCAGTCTTCCAAAAAGTCAAAACACAATACTCCAGGTGAAAGAACTAAAAGAAAGGTCTTTAAAGAGTTGGTAGAGCTCTGGTAGCAGTGACAAAGTGTGGTGGTTTTAGGTGACACCTTTAAAATTCTGTTACAGATTTTGAGCAGAAAAGTAGAAAAATCTAAACAAATCACTATTGGGAGTGAAAAGGAAAACTAAAGATAATGCAGAATAGAATAGAATAGAATAGAATAGAATAGAATAGAATAGAATAGAATAGAATAGAATAGAATAGAATAGAATAGAGGATAGGATAGAATAGAATAGAATAGAATAGAATAGAATAGAATAGGAGCAGAATAGGATAGGATAGGATAGGATAGGATAGGATAGGATAGGATAGGATAGGATAGGATAGAATAAGAGTAGAATGGAATAGAATAGAATAGAATAGAATAGAATAGAATAGAATAGAATAGAATAGAATAGAATAGAAAGAATAGAATAGAAGTAGAGTAGAATAGAATAAAATAGAATAGAATAGAATAGAATAAAATAGAATAGAATAGAATAGAAGTAGAGTAGAGTAGAATAGGATAGAATAGAATAGAATAGAATAGAATAAACCAGGTTGGATGAGACCTTCAAGATCATCGTGTCCAACCCATCAACCAATCCAACCCAATCAACTAACCCATGTAACCAAGTACCCTGTCAAGTCTCCTCCTGAACACCTCCAGTGACGGCGACTCCACCACCTCCCCAGGCAGTCCATTCCAATGGGCAATCACTCTCTCCGTGTAAAACTTCCTCCTGACCTCCAGCCTGAACTTCCCCTGGCGCAGCCTGAGACTGTGTCCTCTTGTTCTGGTGCTGGCTGCCTGGGAGAAGAGACCAACCTCTGCCTGTTTACAACCCCCCTTCAGGTAGTTGTGGAGAGTAATGAGGTCACCCCTAAGTCTCCTCCCCTCCAGGCTAAGCAACCCCAGCTCCCTCAGTCTCTCCTCATAGGGCTTGTGTTCCAAGCCCCTCACTAACTTCGTTGCCCTTCTCTGGACTCGTTCCAGCAAGTCAACCTCCTTCCTAAACTGAGGAGCCCAGAATTGGACACAGGACTCGAGGTGTGGCCTAACCAGTGCAGTGTACAGGGGCAGAATGACCTCCCTGCTCCTGCTGGCCACACTGTTCTTCATGCAGGCCACGATGCCATTGGCCCTCTTGGCTGCCTGGGCACACTGCAGGCTCATGTTCAGCCTACCATCAACCAGCACCCCCAGGTCCCTCTCTGCCTGGCTGCTCTCCAGCCACTCTGACCCCAGCCTGTAGCACGGCCTGGGGTTGTTGTGGCCAATGTGCAGAACCCGGCACTTGGATGCATTAAATCTCATGCCGTTGGACTCTGCCCATCTGTGCAGCCTGTCGAGGTCTCTCTGCAAAGCCTCTCTACCCTCTAGCAGATCAACTCCTGTCCCCAGCTTGGTGTCATCAGCAAATTTACTGCTGATGGACTCAATGCCCTCATCCAGATCATCAATAAAGATGTTAAAGAGGATGGGGCCCAGCACTGATCCCTGGGGGACTCCACTACTGACTGGCCGCCAGCTGGATGTGACACCATTCATCACCACTCTCTGGGTTCGGCCATCCAGCCAGTTCCTAACCCAGCTCAGAGTGCTGCTGTCCAAGCCATGGGCTGACAGCTTGGCCAGGAGTTTGCTATGGGGGACGGTGTCAAAGGCCTTGCTGAGGTCCAGGTAAACTACATCCACAGGCCTCCCCACATCCACCAGGCGGGTCACCTGATCATAGAAGGAGATCAGGTTGGTCAGGCAGGACCTGCCCTTCCTAAATCCATGTTGGCTGAGCCTGATCCCTTGGCCATCCTCTAAGTGCTGTGTTAATGTACTCAGGATGACCTGTTCCATGATTTTGCCTGGCACTGAGGTCAGGCTGACAGGCCTGTAATTCCCTGGCTCATCCAACCGGCCCTTCTTATGGATGGGCACCACGTTGGCCAGCTTCCAGTCCTCTGGGACCTCGCCAGTGAGCTAGGACTGCTGAAAAATGATGGAGAGCGGCTTGGCCAGCTCCTCTGACAGCTCCCTCAGAACCCTAGGATGGATCCCATCTGGTCCCATGGACTTGTGGGGATCCAGGCGGCTAAGCAGATCACCAACTGCCCCATTTTGGAACAGTGGAAAACTATGCTGCTCCCTGGCTCCTTCTGCCAGCTCTGGAGGCCAGCTGTCTGGAAGACATTCTGTCCTGCTAGTAAAAATTGAGGCAAAGAAGGTGTTAAGTATCTCTGCCTTTTCCTCATCCCTTATCACAACGTTCCCCTCCGTGTCCACCAAGGAGTGGAGGTTGTCTCTGCCCTTCCTCTTGCTATTAATGTATTTATAGAAGGACTTTTGTTGTCCTTCACAGCAGAGGCCAGACTAAGCTCCAAATGCGCTTTTGCCTAATTTTCTTCCTGCAAGACCTAGCAACATCCTTAAATTTTCACGGGTTGCCTCCCTCTCTTCCAAAGGTGATAGTTCCATTAAAAGATCCAGGCTGGCCGTCTGCCCCGGCAGCTCAGCACATTGGCACAGCCTGAATCAACAGTTCTTCCTTAAATAGGACCAGCTCTCCTGGAAGGGCTTTAGGAACCCTCTGAATTAGTTCCTTGAGTAGCCTGAAGTCCGCCCTCCGGAAATCCAGAGTGGAGGTCTTCTTGCTACCCCTCTTAGCTTGACCAAATCCTATATAGGATAGGATAGGATAGGATAGGATAGGATAGGATAGGATAGGATAGGATAGGATAGGATAGAATAGCATAGAATAGAGTAGAATAGAATAGAATAGAATAAGAGTAGAATAAGAGTAGAATAGGCTAGAATAGGATAGAATAGAATAGAATAGAATAGAATAGAATAGAATAGAATAGAATAGAATAGAATAGAATAGAATAGAATGAGATGGAATGGAATGGAATGGAATGGAATGGAATGGAATGGAATGGAATGGAATGGAATGGAATGGAATGGAATAGACCAGGTTGGAAGAGACCTTCGAGATCATCGTGTCCAACCCATCATCCAACACCACCTAATCAACTAAACCATGCAACCAAGCACCCTGTCAAGTCTCTTCATAAACATCTCCAATGATGGTGACTCCACCACCTCTGTGGGCAGCACATTCCAATAGGCAATCACTCTGTGTAGAATTTCTTCCTAACATCCAGCTTAAACCTCCCCTGGTGCAGCTTGAGACTGTGTCCTCTTGTTCTGGTGTTGGATGCCTGGGAGAAGAGACCAACCCCCACCTGTCTACAACCTCTCTTCAGGTAGTTGTAGAGAGCAATGAGGTCTCCCCTGAGCCTCCTCTTCTCCAGGCTAAGCAACCCCAGCTCCCTCAGTCTCTCCTCATGGAGCTTGTGTTCCAAATCCCTCACCAGCCTTGTTGCCCTTTTCTGGACACATTCCAGCAAGTCAGCATCTTTCATGATTCCATTGGAAAGATATCTGCTGTAAGACTGCTTGTACTAAAACATTCTGGGGACTTTTTCTTCTGCTCACTTCTCTGGTCTCTTCATCCTCTGAACAGGTTAGTAACCTGCTTCTGCCTGACCTTGGCTGCATTGTTTTGGTGGAGGATAACCACTACTTTTTCTCTGCTCCTTTCTGCCTTTGGGACACGGGGTTAGGAGGGCAGAGGGACTGCTCTCCTGGTCTTCTTGGCCAGGAGGGGTTTCATGTTGCTTGCTAATTGTAGCTATGGATAAATATGGAATGGAATGGAATGGAATGGAATGGAATGGAATGGAATGGAATGGAATGGAATGGAATGGAATGGAATGGAATGGAATGGAATGGAATGGAATGGAATGGAATGGAATAGAATAGACCAGACCAGAGCAGGTTGGAAGAGACCTTCAAGATCATCATGTCCAACCTATCATCCAACACCACCTAATCAACTAAACCATGCAACCAAGCACCCTATCAAGTCTCCTCCTGGAGACATATCCATTTTGGACATATATTTTCGGACATATCCATTGCATTCCATTATAGAGTGTAGTTTTGCCTGTAAATACAGCATCCATTTACTTCCTACTGAGTTAGCCTGGCAAAGTTAATGTTGGGTGGGGGGTGAAATTTCAACCCACCACACAAAGCTTTGTTCCAAGGAAAGATCAGCCTCAGAACAAAGCTTATGCTGGGAGGTAGTGATTTCTATTTTGTGCTCTTCTGCTCTCATTTCAATAAGTGATGCAAATAGACACAACTTTTATAGTTTCAATTAATCCCTGCCCTTTCACCATCAAAATGTAATTTTCAGTCTTGGCTCAGGCTCCAGCCACTTGCACTTTGAAGAGGGAGAATGACTCCAGTCAGCACGCTGTCAAAGTTTCAGCTGGCAATAGGCAGGACACTTTTCCTTCCCCTTTTGCCCTCAGTAATGATTTTTCTAATCTATATCAAAACTAAGGACCTGCTCTTTCAGCAGGCAGTTGTCAGCACTAAAAAAGAAGTCTCTTTCTAGCCTGTGCTCATTTCATCCCCCTCAAGAGATCTCTGTTGGTAGAGGGATAGAAGAAGAGTACCCAAGTAAAGAATGGAATGGAATGGAATGGAATGGAATGGAATGGAATGGAATGGAATGGAATGGAATGGAATGGAATGGAATAGAATAGAATAGAATGGAATAGAATAGAATAGAATAGAATAGAATAGAATAGAATAGAATAGAATAAGCCAGGTTGGAAAAGACCATCAAGATCATCAAGCCCAACCTATCACTCAACGCCATCTGATCAACTAACCCACGGCACCAAGTGCCTCATCCAGTCTTATTTTAAACACCTCCAATGATGGTGACTCCACCACCTCCCTGGGCAGCACATCCCAATGGCCAATCTCTCTTGCTGGGAAGAATTTCTTCCTGACATTCAGCCTAGACCTCCCCTGGTGCAGCTTGAGACTGTGTCCTCTTGTTCTGATGCTGGTTGCCTGGGAGAAGAGACCAAGCCCCACTTGGCTGCAACCTCCATTCAATAGTAAGGTTCAAAATATTTGGAGCTCATATTGTGAGTTAAGCACAGATTTAAAGATTGATGGAGTATTTTTGGGGCAGTCTGAAGTGCTATATGCATGGGAAAACTTTACCTGAAGGGTCTACAGGTCAGTCAGAGTGAGGCACTGAGGCAGGCATGAAATTTCCCTGTAGGAGCCATGTTCAGTGAGAGCTGTTCAGATTAAAAGCAGATAAAAATGAAATCTAAACTAGTTTTTGATTCACACACCAACTGCATTTCACTCCCTGATAACAGCAATTCTTTGATCAGCAATGACTTCGCCTCTTTTATGAGGTTATTCTCTGACTGGTTGGACGGCACAAGATTGTTCCCTTAACCAAACTGAACGCTGCTTTTCCATTAAGCAATTTATTTCCACTGAACCAAGATCCATTAGAGGAAATTATTAAATCTCCATGCATCATTTGATACAACAGAAATGAAATCCCAGCAGTAGAACACTTTCTTGGGAACAGTGACTCTCATTTTGCTCTTGCTTTCAGTAGGTGTTTGCTATCTCTTCTCAGTGTGTCTCTTGCTTTCAGTAGGTGTTTGCTACCTCTTCTCATTTTGCTCTTATTTCAGTAGGTGTTTGGTATCTCTCTGCCTGCATACTTTATTTTTTTTTCTTCATTAACAATAAGCCACAAACATCCTCTGACAATCCTTCAAACTCCTCTTTGATTCTATTTGGTGTCCCAGGCAGAAAAATAATTCTCTCAAGGATTTGAGATTCCTCCACCTGGTACCTATGCAAATTTCTGAGAGCAGCTGTTCTGCACTAATTGTTTTATTTCCTTTGATTCATGATTAAAAAATGAGCCCAGGTTAAGAGGAGAGAATTAAAAGTATGGCATAGAGTGAATGAAGGTGCTCTGGCTGGTTTTTACAGCCAGAGTTACCAGTTTTTACCTCTTCTTACCCAATGCTAGAAACTGAAGATCAATTTAGCAAACTAGCTAGGGCATCAGAGCTTGTCAAAGGGAAAGGGGAAGAGGAAGGGGAAGGGGAAGGGGAAGGGGAAGGGGAAGGGAAGGGAAGGGAAGGGAAGGGAAGGGAAGGGAAGGGAAGGGAAGGGAAGGGAAGGGAAGGGAAGGGAAGGGAAGGGAAGGGAAGGGAAGGGAAGGGAAGGGAAGGGAAGGGAAGGGAAGGGAAGGGAAGGGAAGGGAAGGGAAGGGAAGGGAAGGGAAGGGAAGGGAAAAGAAAAGAAAAGAAAAGAAAAGAAAAGAAAAGAAAAGAAAAGAAAAGAAAAGAAAAGAAAAGAAAAGAGAAAGAAAAGAAAAGAGAAGAGAAGAGAAGAGAAGAGAAGAGAAGAGAAGAGAAGAGAAGAGAAGAGAAGAGAAGAGAAGAGAAGAGAAGAGAAAGAGAAAAGAATCAGCTTTCCCATGGCCACTGTGTCTTCATTTAATATTCTTGATGTTAATAAATTATTTCAATAGAATGTATTAACAGTAGGTTTCTGTATGACAGGAGCAAATTTTCATTTAAAGTAAGGCCATCTATTATAATCAGAGCCAGAGTACTTGAACTGAAGATCAGCACTCAGTTAAAGTAAAAAAAAGGGGAAAAAAAGGAAGTGGCATCTTTAATAGAAAATGTCATCTAGAAACATGATAAGTGGTGCATATTTATGGGAGGGAGTCTAGCTGGAGGCCTGTGTCGAGTGGAGTCCCTCAGGGGTCAGTACTGGGACCAGTACTGTTCAATATATTCATCGATGACCTGGCTGAGGGCACAGAGTGCACTGTCAGCAAGTTTGCTGAGGACACCAAGCTGGGTGGAGTGGCTGGCACACCAGAAGGTTGTGCTGCCATTCAGCCAGACTTGGACAGGCTGGAGAGCTGGGCAGGGAGAGATGTGATGAACTTCAACAAGGGCAAGGGGAGAGTCTTGCACCTGGGAAGGAATGACTCCATGCATCAGTAGAGGTTGAGGACTGAGGTGCTGGAGAGCAGTGAAGGGGAAAGGGAACTGGGGGTCCTGGTAGATGGATAGATGACCATGAGCCAGCAATGTGCTCTTGTGGCCAGGAAGGCCAATGCCACTCTGGGGTGGATTAGAAGAGATGTGACCAGTAGGTTGGGAGAGGTTCTCCTCCCCCTCTGCTCTGCACTGGTGAGGCTGCATCTGGAATATTGTGTCCAGTTCTGGGCCACTCAGTTCAAGAGAGACAGTGAGCTGCTTGAGAGAGTCCAGCACAGAGCCATGAGGATGATGAAGGGAGTGGAACATCTTCCATATGAGCAGAGCCTGAGGGAGCTGAGGGCTCTTTAGCTTGCAGAAGAGGAGACTGAGAGGTGACCTCATCAATGCTTGTAAATATGTAAAGGGTGAGTCCTGAGAGGCTGGAACCAGGCTCTACTCAGTGATGCCCAATGCCAGCACAAGGGGCAGTGGTGGAAGCTGAGGCAGAGGAAGTTTCATGGAAACAGGAGTTAAAAAATGTTTCCCTGTGAGTGTGACAGAGCCCTGGAACAGGCTGCCCAGGGGGGTTATGGAGTCTCCTTCTCTGGAGATATTCAAAACTCACCTGGATGTGTTCCTGTGTGATCTGCTCAAGGTGACCCTGCTCTGACAGGGGGGTTGGACTGGGTGAGCTTTTGAGGTCCCTGCTGTGAAATTCTGTGATTTAAAATATTTCCTACAAATCATGCATGCAATTTTAGATTAAAAAAATACCCCAAAACTTTTTCCTGCTCTTTAGTGTGTACAGGACTTTTCATCTGCATTTTGGTTAGAGACAGCAGAGTCCATAAAGCTACTTAATTGTCTGCTTCATAGGATACACAACCACTGAAACAAATATGCACTAAACCCACAAACAGTGATTATAAAGGCAAGTGGGCTGACAGAGCACATCAAATTGCAAGAAAGGGCTTTGTGCTGTCTATGAGTATCAGTGTGGCTCTTGGACTGAAGGTCAAAACTTTGGGCTCCCCACAAGGGAGGAGGCAGCCACAATGTCCCTGGGCAGCCTATTCTAGTCTCACCACCCTCATATTGAAGAACTTCTTCCTAAGATCCAGTCTAAACCTACTCTCACCTTCAAACCATTGCCCCTTGTCCTGTTGCTAGACACCCTGATGAAAAGTCCCTCTGCAGCCTTCCTGTAGGATCCCTTCAGGTATTGGAAGGCAGCTCTAAGGTCTCCTCTGGACTCTTCTCTTCTCTAGGCTGAACAACCCCAACTCCCTCAGGCTATCCTCATAGCAGAGGTGTTCTAGCTATCTTTGAGGCCCTCCTATGGACTTGCTCCAAAAGCCCTGTGCCCTTCTGATGCAGACACCAGAACTGAACATGGTACTTGATGTGGTGTCTCAGAAGAGCTTACTGAGACTGACATACTCTGGAGGCATAACATATTGCAGCTCTATGTTCAGAATTAGGGAAACATTTTAGATTACAAGAAGCTTATGGAGAAGTGAGAAAAAAAAACACACAAGTATTTAGTCATCACAAGCTTGTGGAGAAGGAAAAATAAAGCAGGAGTATTTATAAATAGAATAGAAATAGAATAGAATAAACCAGGTTGGAAGAGACCTCAGAGATCATCACATCCAACACCATCTAACCAACTCAACCATGGCACCAAGCACCCCATCAAGTGTCCTCCTAAACACCTCCAGTGATGATGACTCCACCACCTCCCTGGGCAGCACATTCCAACGGCCAATCTCTCTTTCTGGGAAGAAATCCTGGAGATTAGGAGGAAGTTTTACACAGAAAGACAGATTGGCTGTTGGAATGGGCTGCCTGAGGAGGTGGTGGAGTCACCATCACTGGAGGTGTTCAGGAGGAGACTTGATGGGGTGCATGGTTGCATGGTTTAGTTGATTAGGTGGTGTTGGATGATAGACTGGACATGATGGTCTTGAAGGACACTTCCAACTTGGTCTGGTCTATTCTATTCTATTCTATTCTATTCTATTCATTCTATTCTATTCATCCAGTCTAAACCTCCCCTTGCTCAGCTTGAGACTGTGTCCTCTTGTTCTATTGCTGTTTGCCTGGGAGAAGAAACCAACCCCCACCTGTCTACAGCCTCCCTTCAGGTTTTTCATAGCACGTTGATCACATTCCACTACCTTCCACTTCTTTATTTCTTGTCATAAAGCAGGACATGAATCATTAAGACTCAGAAAAACACAGTTATGTTTTTCTAAGTCTGGTTTATTTCCTGCTCACATGTTGTTCTTTGTCACAGTGCCTACCCTTGTGCAACCACCAGCTGTGATCTTTCTCTGGCACAACGTACCAGATTGTCATCTTACTTTCAAACAAATATATACTCTGGGTGACTGACAGTTAATCAGATGAGTAATTGGGTTTTCTAGGAGTAGGGGTGTCCATCACATATTCCAGAACCTGTTGTATTACTCATGATGAGAACTAATGATGGTCTCAGAGATGCTCAAGGAATGCCTTGAGTCCAACTTTGAGGGGGTGGGGGAAGGTGGTGGGGAGGATGTGATTTTGGACTTCCTCAACATTCTCTGTTGAACTAAAGAATCACCAGAATGGTAGGCAAATTAAACTCATAGAATCACAGAATCAGTCAGGGTTGGAAGGGACCACAAGGATCATCTAGTTCCAACCCCCTGCCATGGGCAGGGACACCCCACACTAGATCAGCCTGGCCACAGCCTCATCCAGCCTGGCCTTAAACACCTCCAGGGACGGGGCCTCAACCACCTCCCTGGACAACCCATTCCAGGGCTTCACCACTCTCATGGGGAAGAACTTCCTCCTCACCTCCAGCCTGAATCTCCCCACCTCCAGCTTCATTCCATTCCCCCTAGTCCTATCACTACCTGAGATCCTGAGAAGTCCCTCCCCAGCTTTCTTGTAGCCCCCTTCAGGTCCTGGAAGGCCACAACTAGGTCACCTTGGAGCTTTCTCTTCTGCAGACTGAACAGCCCCAACTCCTTCAGTCTCTCCTCAGAGCAGAGCAGCTGCAGCCCTCTGATCATCCTCGTGGCCCTTCTCTGGACACCTTCCAGCACCTCCACATCCCTCTTGTAATAGGGGCTCCAGAACTGGAGGCAGTACTCCAGGTGGGGTCTCACCAGAGCTGAGTAGAGGGGGAGGATCACCTCCTTTGACCTGCTGGCTGTGCTTCTCTTGATGCAGCCCAGAATCTGATTGGCTTTGCGGGCTGCAAGTGCACATTGAGAGCTCTTGTTGAACCTCTCTTACACCAGCAACCCCAAGTCCCTCTCCTCAGGGCTGCTTTCCAGCCAGTCACTGCCCAGCCTGGATTTGTGCCTGGGATTGCCTCGACCCAGGTGCAGGACCCTGCACTTGCAAGGTCCCTGCAGGACCTTGCACTTGTACTTGACATTAAAAAGCATTTCTTTAGAAACAGGCTTGAAGTTCAGGGTAAAAAGAAAAACAAAATCACTAAAGTTTCTGCATTTCATCATGTCCAGACAGAGCAGCTCTGAATTTCCCCTCTATTATGCTTGCAGAATGAGAAGTGCTCTAATTCCATCCACTCACCGTGTCACTGCTCCAGAGAAATATGCAATTACATCCTTGTGATAGTCCTGCTCTTTATTTACAGATAGAAATCTCTAATTAAAATACTTTTTTAATTGAAAGTATCATAGACAAATGCATGCCACATATGAAGTGTAGAATAGAGGCAGTCTGACATTTAGCCTCACAATGGACATGAGCAGACAGAGTGAGCTTGCAGCAGAGGCCAGTGGCAGCCTAGCCTGCATCAAAAGCAGCATGGCCAGAGATGGAGAGAGGGGATCCTTCCATTTTACTCTCATGAGACCTTACCTGGAGCTCTGCATCCAGGTCTGGAGCCCTCAACACAGGAAGGACATGGACCAGATGGAGCAGGTCCACTGAGGGCCGCCAAAGTGCTCAGGGGGTTGGAGCACCTCTGCTACAAGGACAGGCTGAGAGAGCTGAGGGTGTTGAGCCTGGAGAGGAGGAGGCTCCAGAGAGACCTAAAAGCAGCCTTCCAGTACCTGAAGGGGGCTACAAGAAGACTGCAGAGGGACTGTTAGCAAAGGCCTGCAGGGACAGGACGAGTGGCAATGGTTTGAAATGCGAGAAGAGATTTAGATTGGATGTTAGGAACAAGTTCTTTATCATGAGGGTGATGGAACACTGGAACAGGTTGCCCATGGAGGTAGTTGAGGCACCATCCTTGGAGACATTCAAGGTGAGGCTTGTCAGGGCTTTGGGCAACCTGATCTAGTGGAAGATGTCCCTGGTTACTGCAGAGGGATTTGGACTTTTGGAGTTCCCTTCCAACTCAGACTAGTTTTGGGCTCCCCAATTCAAGAGAAACAGGGATCTGCTGGAGAGAGTACCTTAGAGGGCTACAAGGATGATTGAGAGAATGGAGCACTGCCTGAGGAGGAGAGGCTGAGAGCCCT
This sequence comes from Melanerpes aurifrons, assembly GCA_011125475.1. Lineage (NCBI taxonomy): Eukaryota > Metazoa > Chordata > Aves > Piciformes > Picidae > Melanerpes > Melanerpes aurifrons. Next base: position 4,161,137 of record WWNC01000001.1, read on the forward strand.
GGGGCTGGTTAGTCTGGAAAAGAGAAAACTGAGAGGGGATTTAATAAATGTCTATCAATATCTGAGGGCTGGGGGTCAGGAGGGAGGGGACAGGCTCTGCTCACTTGCTCCCTGGGATAGGACAAGGGACAAAGGATAGAAACTACAGCACAGGAGGTTCCACCTCAACATGAGGAGGAACTTCTTCACTGTGAGGGTCACAGAGCACTGGAACAGGCTGCCCAGAGAGGTTGTGGAGTCTCCATCACTGGAGACTTTCAAGACCCATCTGGATGTGTTCCTGTGTGACCTGTGCTGGATTTTATGGTCCTGCTCTGTCTGGGCAGTTAGACTCAAAGACCTCCAGAGGGGTCTTCCAACTCTTAACATCCTGGGACCCTGTGATCCTATGATCATTCCATGATTCTATGAGATGTGGTGTCAGAAAAGCATTCTTAGTACTTAACACTAAGGCAGAAGGCAAATGCTTCACTTAAATTTTATGAATAATCAAAAGCTGTGCTAAACCTGGGTGCCTCTGAAGAGAATGCAATCAGGGATGACATTAATTATTCACCAAATTGAATGCTTGAATTGCATTTGGCTTGGAATATTCAGATGAATTTAATTTTCCATGTGTGGAGCATAGCCTTGTTTAAGCATGGTGACTTGGCTTTCTTGATTTATATACATATATATATATATGCTATGCCCCCATATATACCTATATACATATATATACATATATATACAAATATATATATACATATATATATTTGCTATGCCCCCATAGCAAATTCCTGGCCAAGCTGTCAGCCCATGGCTTGGACAGCAGCACTCTGAGCTGGGTTAGGAACTGGCTGGATGGCCGAACCCAGAGAGTGGTGGTGAATGGTGTCACATCCGGCTGGCGGCCAGTCAGTAGTGGAGTCCCCCAGGGATCAGTGCTGGGCCCCATCCTCTTTAACATCTTTATTGATGATCTGGATGAGGGCATTGAGTCTATCAGCAGTAAATTTGCTGATGACACCAAGCTGGGGACAGGAGTTGATCTGCTGGAGGGTAGAGAGGCTTTGCAGAGAGACCTCGACAGGCTGGACAGATGGGCAGAGGCCAAGGGCATGAGATTGAACACATCCAAGTGCCGGGTTCTGCACATTGGCCACAACAACCCCATGCAGTGCTACAGGCTGGGGTCAGAGTGGCTGGAGAGCAGCCAGGCAGAGAGGGACCTGGGAGTGCTGGTTGATGGTAGGATGAACATGAGCCTGCAGTGTGCCCAGGCAGCCAAGAGGGCCAATGGCATCCTGGCCTGCATTAAGAACAGTGTGGCCAGCAGGAGCAGGGAGGTCATTCTGCCCCTGTACACTGCACTGGTTAGGCCACACCTCGAGTCCTGTGTCCAGTTCTGGGCCCCTCAGTTTAGGAAGGAGGTTGACTTGCTGGAATGAGTCCAGAGAAGGGCAACGAAGTTAGTGAGGGGTTTGGAACACAGCCCTGTGAGGAGAGACTGAGGGAGCTGGGGCTGCTTAGCCTGGAGGGGAGGAGACTCAGGGGTGACCTTCTTGCTCTCTACAACTACCTGAAGGGGGGTTGTAAACAGGCAGAGGTTGGTCTCTTCTCCCAGGCAGCCAGCACCAGAACAAGAGGACACAGTCTCAGGCTGCACCAGGGGAAGTTCAGGCTGGAGGTCAGGAGGAAGTTCTACACAGAGAGAGTGATTGCCCATTGGAATGGGCTGCCCGGGGAGGTGGTGGAGTCGCTGTCACTGGAGGTGTTCAGGAGGAGACTTGACAGGGTGCTTGGTTACATGGGTTAGTTGATTGGGTGGTGTTGGGTGATAGGTTGGATGTGATGATCTTGAAGGTCTCTTCCAACCTGGTCTATTCTATTCTATTCTATTCTATTCTATTCTATTCTATTCTATTCTATTCTATTCTATTCTATATAAAGAAATTAGACATTGTGATACAAATTATATCCATCAGAAGTTTTTACATACCTTAGAAAATACTTGAATGAAGGAGATTCTGAACTGGGTGGCTCGTGCTGCTGTTGTTTGTGGACAATGGATTGAACTGATGCTAAGAAAGCTGTTTTCTGAAGTGTTAGGAGTAAAAACCTTAAAGAATAAAGGGGCTTTAATTAGATTTAGTGAGATTCAATGTGAACAGGACCTAAAGCAGCTTATTCAAGGTCAAGATTATTTCTCTTGAGCATAGGAGACTGGATGGGGTACTTGGTGCCGTGGTTTGGTTGATTAGATAGTGTTGGATGACAGGTTGGACTTGATGATCTCAAAGAGTTTTTCCAACCTGGTTAATTCTAACAACATCTAATAACTTTTTTCCTAGGAGAGAGCTTTCTTCTTTCTGCATGTTGAATGAGTGAATATAGTAATGATTAAATATAAGTAAATAAAGGAGCTTCAACTTCTTGCTGTCTGCATCAGGAGCTTGATCCGGGGCCAGCTCAGTGGCAATGCTTCTGTTGACTTCAGTGGCTTCTGATCAGACTCTAATTCTGTTGTGACTGGCTTGAAAACCAACAAATTTTGTCTCTGGCATTATGCTTCCCTAGTTTCATAGTAGTATAGTAGTATCATAGTAGTATCAGTCAGGGTTGGAAGGGACCACAAGGATCATCTAGTTCCAACCCCCCTGCCATGGGCAGGGAAACCCCACAATCGATCAGGCTGGCCAGAGCCTCATCCAGCCTGGGCTTAAACACCTCCAGGGATGGGGCCTCAACCACCTCCCTGGACAACCCATTCCAGGGCTTCACCACTCTCATGGGGAAGAAGTTCCTCCTCACCTCCAGCCTGAATCTCCCCACCTCCAGCTTCACTCCATTCCCCCTAGTCCTATCACTACCTGACATCCTGAGAAGTCCCTCCCCAGCTTTCTTGGAGGCCCCCTTCAGATCCTGGAAGGCCACAATTAGGTCACCTGGGAGCCTTCTCTTCTCCAGACTGAGCAGCCCCAACTCCTTCAGTCTGTCCTCACAGGAGAGGTGCTCCAGCCCTCTGATCATCCTTGTGGTCCTTCTCTGGACACCTTCCAGCACCTCCAGATCCCTCTTGTAATAGGGGCTCCAGAACTGGAGGCAGTACTCCAGGTGGGGTCTCACCAGAGCGGAGTAGAGAGGGAGGATCACCTCCCTCGACCTGCTAGCCACACTTCTCCTGATGCAGCCCAGGATCTGATTGGCTTTCTGGGCTGCAAGTGCACATTGAGAGCTCATGTTGAGCTTTTTGTCCACCAGCACCCCCAAGTCCCTCTCCTCAGGGCTGCTTTCCAGCCAGTCACTGCCCCAGTTTCATTTAGCAGGTTTGGTTGAATCCTTTCCCTGATGCTATTGATGAAATGATTCATACAGTTCAACCTGCTTCCTGTTGAACATGTTTTATTATCAGCTGTCAAGATAATGAAATACTTGATATAAATTTGGGCACTGAAAATGACAAAAAAATGTTGCTGATAAGAATAATGGAACAAACAACCAAAACAAAACAAAAGGCAGAAAAAAAATCCCAAGGATAATTCAAACTGCTTCATCTGTAAATAATGAGAATTTAATGAGGCTTATATTCAAAAAGGTTTTCACTTCTCAGTGTATGAAACATTGGGGGTGGGGGGTGGGGGTTGGGGAACGACACCTTATATCTGCCTTTCAGTACCTGAAGGGATCCTGCAGGAAGGCTGGAGAGGGATTTCTCATCAGAGTGTCTAGCAATAGGACAAGGGGAAAGGGGTTTTATCAAAGGGAAAGTAGCTTTAGATTGTAGGAAGAAGGGTGTTGAGGGCCTGGAATGGGTTGCAGAGGGAGGTTGTGGATTCACCCTCCCTGAAGGTATTTAAACCCAGTTTGGACAAGGCTGTGAGCAGCCAAGTCTAGTTGGGAGGTGTCCTGTTCATGGCAGGGCAGTTGGAGTAGATGATCTGACCATTGCAATGGGCTGCCCAGGGAGGTGATGGAGTCACCATCACTGGAAGTGTTTAAGAAGAGAATGGATGAGGCACTTGGTGTCATGGTTTAGTTGATTAGATGAGGTTGGGTGATAGGTTGGACTCGATGATCTTGAAGGGCTTTTCCAACCTGGTTAATTCTACTTCCCTTCCCCTTCCCCTTCCCCTTCCCCTTCCCTTCCCCTTCCTCTTCTCTTCTCTTCTCTTCTCTTCTCTTCTCTTCTCTTCTCTTCTCTTCTCTTCTCTTCTCTTCTCTTCTCTTCTCTTCTCTTCTCTTCTCTTCTCTTCTCTTCTCTTCTCTTCTCTTCTCTTCTCTCTCTCTTCTCTTCTCTTCTCTTCTCTTCTCTTCTCTTCTCTTCTCTTCTCTTCTCTTCTCTTCTCTTCTCTTCTCTTCTCTTCTCTTCTCTTCTCTTCTCTTCTCTTCTCTTCTCTTCTCTTCTCTTCTCTTCTCTTCTCTTCTCTTCTCTTCTCTTCTCTTCTCTTCTCTTCTCTTCTCTCTCCTCTCCTCTCCTCTCCTCTCCCTCCTCCTCCTCCTCCTCTCCTCTCCTCTCCCTCCTCTCTTCTCCTTCTCTCCTCTTCTCCTCTCTCCTATCCCTATCCTATCCTATCCTATCCTATCCTATCCTATCCTATCCTATCCTATCCTATCCTATCCCATCCCATCTCTGAGGTCCCTTGCAACCTAAGCCATTCTGTGATTCTATGATTCCCTCTTTGCACATTCATCTTCTTATTAGTAACATCCTTAGGACAGTACTTGAAGAGGAAAGGTTATGTGAACCTAAGCACTCTTCATGAAACTCCTTTTCTTCACTGCTAGAAAAATCAGCTCACCTGTGGACTTCAGCTTGGTGGTGCAGCACTGAAAGGAACATTTCCTCAAGTGTCTGATCTGTCAAAAAATACTTTTGTGGAAGCTCAGGAGACTCATGCATTATAAATAATAAGCTGGCTCTCTTAATTGCAAACCTGAAAACTCTCTGAAATGTGATTTAGAACATGCCCTTAGGAAAAGGTTTTTTAAATGCCAATATCTGGATCCAGCAGCCAAATTAAAACAAATAACAAAGTGCCATTAGGGCATCAGTCCACACTATTTGGACATCATTTGGACATCATTCTTTCCTAATCTATTCTATTCTATTCTATTCTATTCTATTCTATTCTATTCTATTCTATTCTATTCTATTCATAGAATCAATAAGGTTGGAAAAGACCTCAAAGATCATCAAGTCCAACCTGTCAGCCAACACCTCATGACTACTAGACCACGGCACCGAGTGTCACGTCCAATCCCCTCTTGAAAACCTATTCTTCTATTCTATTCTATTCTATTCTATTCTATTCTATTCTATTCTATTCTATTCTATTCTATTCTATTCTATTCTATTCTATTCTATTCCATTCCATTCCATTCCATTCCATTCCATCCCATTCCATTCCATTCCATTCCATCCATTCCATTCCATTCCATTCCATTCCATTCCATTCCATTCCATGATTGGTTAGGGTTGGGTGATTGGTTGGACTTGGTGACCTTGGAGATCTCCTCCAACTTGGCTGATTCTGTGATCAAAATGTCTCAACTGTGAAAAAACTCAGGCTGGTGATTTTAGTGATTCAAGCACACAATAAGCACCTGCAGTGAAGGAGTTGCTCCACCTGCCCTAGACACTTGCAGTTATTGAGATGAATTGTTCCCTGGAGGTACTGGACTCTCTCCATTTACTACAGAAAAGCCTCAATGGGTAGATTAAATAAAATGGGTCAGATCTTAGAAAGAGGAAATTAGGTAAATTGAGACCCATGCTGGAAATTGATTCAGCTGTGTGGAGTGTCTCCTAATAACTAATACTCACCTGCAGTACCGTGCACAGGTTTGGAGCTCTCAATGTAGGAAGGACGTGGACATGATGGTCAAGGACCAGAGGAATGCCAGGAAAATGGTCAGGTGGTTGGAGAACCTCTACTACAAGGACAGGCTGAGGGAGCTGGGGATGTTCAGCCTGGAAAAGAGAAGGCTCCAGGGAGACCTAATAACAGCCTGCCAGTACCTGAAGAGGGCAACAAGAAGGATGGAGAGAGACTCTTTGCAAAGGCCTGCAGAGACAGGACAAGAGGCAATGGCTTCAAACTAGAGAAGGGCAGATTTAGACTGGATATCAGGAAGAAGTTCTTCACTGTAAGGGTGGTGGAACACTGGGACAGGTTGCCCAGGGAGGTATGATAGTATCATAGTATCAGACAGGGTTGGAAGGGACCACAGGAACTTCCTCCTCATGTCCAGTCTGAATCTCCCCACCTCCAGCTTCATTCCATTCCCCCTAGTCCTAGCACTGCCTGATATCCTGAGAGTCCCTCCCCAGCCTTCTTGTAGGCCCCCTTCAGACACTGGAAGGCTAAAATTAGGTCACCTCAGAGCCTTCTCTTCTCCAGACTGAACAGCCTCAACTCCCTCAGTCTGTCCTCACAGGAGAGGTGCTCCAGCCCTCTGATCATCCTCGTGGCAGTGGTTGAGGCTACTTCCCTGGAGGTATTCAAAGTAAGGCTCAATGAAGCCCTGGGCAGCCTGATCTAGTTGGGGATGTCCCTGCTGACTGCAGGGAGGTTGGAGTGGATGACCTTTGGAGGTCCCTTCCAGCCAGGACCATTCTATGATTAAATAAGCATAAAGAGAACAATTATATAGACTTTTATTTGAGAAGCTGGAATCAGATGTACCTGTTTGTGAAATATGAGAAGATATATTTCAGGAGTTTATTTATCACTTTCCACTTTGAATGTGTCTAAGAGGAGGATAAAATTCCTTGCCAGGAAACTTTGATCTCGCAGAGAAAATTCAGGGGGTGGGAACTATGGGAACAAAACCTGGAAGGACCAAAAACATGCTAGGAATTATAATGAGAAAGAAATTACATGATCTAAGATTAATAAGAAAGTAAAAGGGGAGGGAAAATGCTGTCTAGTACTGAAAAGATGTGCATAGGACTGAACAGCTTTCTCACAGGGAGTCAGGGGTTGGAAGGGACACAAAGAGATCATCAAGTCCAACTCCCCTGCCAGAGCAGGACCATACAATCTAGCTCAGGTCACAGAGGAACACATCCAGACCTGATGAGCAGCTCAGTTACCTGTCTCTGATGAAGAAGGTTTAGTGCCAACAAACCAGAGAAGGCTGCAGTTGAGAATCCCCAAATGGGGTTCAGTGTCCAAGCAAGAGAGAAAGATCTATTGAAAGGATTAAGATGAATTAGGTGAGACAGAAACAAATGCAGGCTTCAAATAATAAAAGCATTAAAGATCATGGATCAGTGGATCAAAGATCAGTGGAAACACTTTGGGTCTACAGTGGGGAAAAAATGTGAAGACAGGAGGAACAAAAAATGTTTCTCAACTATTTTAAGGAACATCAAAATAATCTGGACATTACCAGGAAGACATAAAGGTCATTTTAATCAATATTTTTGTTATGCCATCCAGAACTGTTCACAGCTGATAAAAAAGTTCAGCATTTATGCTGACAGGTGTGGAATTATATCCTGAAAACAACCCCAAATGTGGCAAACTCTGCTGGCACGAGTCAGCCAACAGTAACGATTTCTGCCAGGGTTGCAGGGCTGAGTGGACCTGTCAAAAGTTTTTACAAGTGGGGAAGCCAGACTTACTGTTGTGCTGCTGCAAGAAACACATTTACACAGCAGCAATGGAGACCTTTGAGAACAACAGAAGAGTAAAACCATATCGCTGCCCTAGAGTACGTAACGAGGAAGGAAACTTAATGAAGAAAGAAGGAACACGAACCAGCAGTGTGCCCAGGTGGCCTAGAATGCCAGTGGCATTCTGTCCTGTATCAGGAACAGTGTGGCCAGCAGGAGCAGGGAGGTCATTCTGCCCTGTACTCAGCAATGGTTAGGCTACACCTTGAGTCCTGTGTCCAGTTCTGGGACCCTCAATTTAAGGACATTGAGACAGTTGAACGTGTCCAGAGAAGGGCAATGAGGCTGGGGAGAGGTTTGGAGCACAGCCCTGTGAGGAGAGGCTGAGGGAGCTGGGATTGTTTAGCCTGGAGAAGAGGAGGCTCAGGGGAGACCTTCTTGCTCTCTACAACTACCTGAAGGGAGGTTGTAGCCAGGAGGGGATTGGCCTCTTCTCCCAGGCAACCAGCACCAGAACAAGAGGACACAGTCTCAAGCTGCACCAGGGGAGGTTTAGGCTCAAGGTGAGGAGAAAGTTGTTCACTGAGAGAGTTGTTCACCATTGGAATGTGCTGCCCAGGGAGGTGGTGGAGCCACCATCCCTGGAGGTGTTTAAGAGGGGATTGGACGTGGCACTTGGTGCCATGGTTTAGTCATGGGGTCTGTGGTGACAGGTTGGACTCGATGATCTTTGAGGTTTCTTCCAACCTTGGTGATTCTGTGGCTCTGACACATTTCCCCAGCTATCAAAGCAAACACTTCCAAATACTGAGTAATTATCATGCATAACAAAAAATTGGAGCTGCTTCTTTCTTTGTGCTCAGGAGAACTTCTGCAGGGTGAGATCTTCATCCCCTTATGATATAAATTAGCTGCTGAAGCTACAGAGCACAGACACACAGCTAAACATCAATGTGTTTGATGTCAGATGTGATTATGTCCAGGATTCATTCTGCTGTCTTTAAACAATAGCTGAAGGAACTCATTGTGGCCTGGAGCTTTATGGAAAACAAACTGTTCTGCTAATGCATGAGAAAGACCAGGAGTGCATTAAGAAGCCACCAGGGAATCTTAATCTATGGAGAAAGGCAACAAAAGAGACAGTTAAGCCAATGCCTCTTTTAAACTGATTTTTCTCTTTAGAGCTTAGATGGCACAAGCCATTTAAATCCTGAATTTGGCTTCTGAAAGCATCTTTATTGGTATGTGGTGAGTACAAAATCACACCTGTTACACACAAAGGAATGAGAAGTATTGACTACTTACTGCTCTATGTGAGTGGACCTGGCCCTCTGCAGTACTGACTGCTTTGGTGTCTTTGCACTGTGCATTGATTTTCTTCAATCAGGAAGATACACTATTATTTTCTTAGTATACATTGATCATCCACACAGATGAGCAGAGGGCTGCAGCACCTCTCCTATGGAGACAGACTGAGAGAGTTGGGGATTCAGTCTGGAGAAGAGAAGGCTCCAAGGAGACCTAATTGTGGCCTTCCAGCATCTGAAGGGGGCTACAAGAAAGTTGGGGAGGGACTATTTAGGGTGTCGGAGTGATAGGACTAGGAGGAATGGAGCAAAACTTGAAATGGGTAGATTGAGATTAAATGTTAGGAAGAAGTTCTTCCCCATGAAGGTGGTGAGAGACTGGCACAGGTTGCCCAGGGAGGTGGTGGAAGCCTCATCTCTGGAGGTTTTTAAGGCCAGGCTGGATGTGGCTGTGAGCAACCTGCTGTAGTGTGAGGTGTCCCTGCCCATGGCAGGGGGGTTGGAACTGGCTGATCCTTGAGGTCCCTTCCCACCCTGACAGTTCTCTGATTTTATTCAATTAGGAAGACATGCTGGCATTTTTTTGCATTGTTTTATTTTCAAAACCAGCAGAAAGGAGTAGTAAGGTAGAATGAGTGAACCAGGGACAACATCATTCCCCTGTTTCTCTAATGGGCCATTTGACATACATTCCCTTATGTTCTAAAACAACTGAGGTTATATGTAACAAAGAAAAAGAGAAAGAATCTATTTTCCTACTCCTTCCAGGATTTTGAAGACTATTGACCACAATCAGATCATAAATGTCAAAGCTGTCAACACTGATTAAACATTTTAGTATATATTGGACATTTGTGAGATGCAGAACTGCACAATTTCATCTGATTTTTTTCCTCCCCTTTTGTGAGTGTGCACAACTGACCTGCCTTCCACTGAGTATATTGACACACTTGATCCCACCTTCCTTTACTCTTTTCTGTGGCCCTGTTTCCTTGGTTTTGTGGGTTTATATTTTTTCCTGAGTACCCATGAAGTTTAAGCCTTTCCTGTGAAGCTATTTCTTTCCTCCAAACCAGTGCTAGCCTCTTTCCCTAGTGTCTCTCTTTCAGTTTGAGGTGTGCAATGTCTGGTGTAAAAAATACAGAATACAGAATTTGCCAGGTTGGAAAAGACCTTTGAGATCATCTGAGAGAAATCTGACTCACTTTTCTCTCTGGTGGTCAGGCATAAAATATCCACATGCGCACACCATAGTGGATAGGATAGGATAGGATAGGATAGGATAGGATAGGATAGGATAGAATAGAATAGAATAGAATAGAATAGAATAGAATAGAATAGACTAGACCATACCATGTTGGAAAAGACCTCAAAGATCATTGAGTCCAACCTATCACCCAATACCATCTAATCAACTAAACCATGGCACCAAGTGCCTCATCCAGGTTCCTCTTAAACACCTCCAGTGATGGTGACTCCAGCACCTCCCTGGGCAGCACATCCCAATGGTCAATTACTCTTTCTGTAAAGAACTTCTTCCTAACATCCAGCCTAAACCTCCCCTGGCACAGCTTGAAACTGTGTCCTCTTTTTCTGGTGCTGGCTGCTTGGGAGAAGAGACCATCTCCCACCTGGCTGCAACCTCCCTTCAGGTAGCTGTAGATGGCAATAAGGTCTCCCCTGAGCCTCCTTCAGACTAAAACACCCCCAGGTCCCTCAGCCTCTCCTCATAGGACTGTGCTCCAGACCCATCCCCAGCTTTGTTGCCGTTCTCTGGACATGTTCTTAACATGGACATGCATCTCAACATGTTTCTTAAATTGAGGTCAGCTAACAACTCTCTCAGTGAAGAACTTTCTCCTCACCTTGAGCCTAAACCTCCCCTGGCACAGCTTGAGACTGTGTCCTCTTGTTCTGGTGCTGGTTGCCTGGGAGAAGAGACCAACCCCCAGCTGCCCACAACCTCTCTTCAGGGAGTTACAGACAGCAATAAGGTCTCCCCTGAGCCTCCTCTTCTCCAGGCTAAGCAACCCCAGCTCCCTCAGCCTCTCCTCACAGGGCTGTGCTCCAAACCCCTCCCCATCTTTGTTGCCCTTCTCTGGACACAGAGAGAAGAGTGGGAGGAGAGAAGACTGCAGCAAGAAAAAGATGGAAAAGGGAGGTGATCTTTAGAAAAGCTGGCAGATTTAGTGTAGCTTTCAATTAATTGTCACTCATTCAAACCCAGCTCTTACGCTGTGTTGAATTCCTCATAGTTGTAATGCAAGACCAGGCCTCCTAACTTCAGATTTATCGGTTCTGAGCGATCTAGAATGGTAATTGCTGTATGTCATCACCACCTGCAATAATTCCTAGAACTGGAGCTCTTAAAGTCAGAAATGACCTTTATGAGCAGTCAGTCTAATACCCTACATAATAAGGGCCATATAAAGCCAAAGAGCAAAAGCATCTATCTATCTTAATGGCTTGTACTCCCACCAAAATAATAGTTAATGGTCTCTATTAAAATGAGCAGAAGATCTGATTTAACTGGAATTCACTCTTTCAGTGGGTGCTTTTTCCTTGTCTGGTAGTTTCAGGCTATGCCTTCAAAATCTGTCACAGATCTTGAGCAGAAAAGTAGTAAAATGCAAATAAATCACTCTTGGCTGTAAAAATGAAGATCAAGGTAATTCCAAACAATCCCATTGGAGAGATGTCTACCAGCCCTGTGGAGAGGGACCTGGGAGTGCTGGTGGGTAACAAGTTATCCATGGGACAGCAATGTGCCCTGGGGGCCAAGAAGGCCAATGGGATCCTGGGCTGTATTAAGGAGTGTGTCCAGCAGATCCAGGGAGGTTCTCCTCCCCCTCTACTCTGCCCTGGGGAGAACTCCTCTTGAGTACTGCCTTCAGTTTTGGACTCCCCAGTTCAAGAGGGACAGGGATCTGCTGGAGAGGGTCCAGCAGAAGGCTACGAGGAGAGACTGAGGGACCTGGGGCTTTTTAGTCTGGAAAAGAGATGACTGAGAGTGGTCAGGCCTTGGAATGTGCTGCCCAGGGAGGTGCTTGAGTCCCCAAGCCTGGATGTGTTTAAAGGTGGTTTGGATGTGGTTTAGGGGTGACCCTTGTAGAGTAGGTTTCTGGGTTGGCCTTGGTGATCCTGAGGATCTTTTCCAACCTGAATGACTCTGTGATTCTGTGTATGTGACCAGGTAAGGAAATTAAAAGGATTGGGGGAAAAAAAAAATTAAGTGTGAAGGAATGCCCATGTTGATCTTAGAAACCTTTCTCATCAAAAGCAGGACACCAGCTAGGGAATTAGTGGGACTATTTGATGGCAAAAGTGTGAAAGGGGCAGTTGAGGATGATAAAGGAGACAAGCAAGACGAACAGCTTTGTATTTGTTTCTGCTGCTGAAGATGCTTGGAAAAGAGTCAGTGTCATTTGTGCCAAGGAAGTCAGATGGACTAGAAAAATTTGATGCAAGTATATGGCAAATTTTAGACTAAATAACTAAGTTAGATGTCAATAAGTCACCAGAAGCAGATGACATTTGCTGAAAGCCTTGTCAGTAAGTCAATAGGGGTTGTATGCATTTTGCTGAAAGGCTGGGAATCTGCAGCTGAGTGAGGAGAAGGTTCAGGTAGGATATTATGAGGTTCAAGAAATGCATGAAGAAGAGGTTCAGCAGATCACATAAAACCTGTGGAGCATTCAATGAGAGTATAAGGAAATGAAAAGGACAGAGGAAGGCACTTTTTTTTTGGAAGCCAAGCAATTATAAGTGAACTTCTGAAGTTTGCTCTGTAGGAGGCTGTGGAAACAGAGAGCATCTGCAGGTTCAGCAGGGGATGAGGCAAATTCAGGCATTCAGGTTAAAAATGCAGACTGCTCTTGCAATGGAGATGTGTGCTCTACTGTTTTACACAGCAATCAGGATGCAAGCATTTCAGGAGGGCAAAGGCTGACTGAAAGTGATAAGGCTCATCTTTTGTTCTTGGAGAAGTCAGAATGGAACACTAATCTCACCATGCCTGAGGAAAGAATTTTGCATTGTGAGGGTGATGGAACATTGGAACAGGCTGCCCAGGGTGGGGGGTGTGGAGTCTCTGTATCTCTGGAGATAATCAAGACCTGCCTGGATGCATTCCTGTGTGATCTGCTCTAGGTGATCCTGCTCTGGCAGCTGGGTTGGACTGGATAGAACAGAGTAGAGTAGAGTAGAGTAGAGTAGAGTAGAGTAGAGTAGAGTAGAGTAGAGTAGAGTAGAATAGAATAGAATAGAATAGAATAGAATAGAATAGAATAGAATAGAATAGAATAGAATAGAATCAACCAGGTTGGAAGAGACCTTCAAGATCACTGCATCCAACCTATCATCCAACACCACCTAATCCATGAAACCATGGCACCAAGCACCCCATCAAGTCTCCTCCTAAACACCTCCAATGATAGCGACTCCACCACCTCCCCAGGCAGCCCATTCCAATGGGCAATCACTCTCTCTCTGTAGAATTTCTTCCTAACCTCCAGCCTAAACCTCCCCTGGTGTAGCTTGAGACTGAGTCCCCTTCAGTATCAGTATTACTAAGGTTGGAAGAGACCTCAAAGATCGTCAAGTCCAACCTGTCACCACAGATCTCATGACTAGAGTAGGGAGGACACTACTGCCCACAGCAGTATTGAACTCACAACATTCCCATTAAGGGTCTTATGCACTACCAGCAGAGCCACATGCTCATTTTATGCTCTTGTTCTGGTGCTGGCCACATGGGAGAAGAGACCAGCCCCAGCCTGTCTACAACCTCCCTTCAGGTAGCTGTAGAGAGCAATAAGGTCTTCCCTGAGCCTCCTCTTCTCCAGGCTTCTTCAGGATGACCTTTCAAGGTCCCTTCCAACCCCTAATGTGCTGTGATTCTGGGAAGCAGGGCTTTTAAAACACATTATCCTCTAAATAAACTGGAGGGAGCCTGCTTGGAACACATAAAGATTTAAACAATCCAACCCAATAGGCACAGCCCTAAAAAACACAGCAGAAAAATATTGTGGTATAATACCTTTGAACTCTTAGATTTTTTACAATATGATAGCTGATATTTTAGTTGCTGTTGTTGTTGTTGTTTTGTAATCAAAAAAGCTGCAGAGATTCTACTGGCCTAGTAAAATCCAATGTAATAGATGATTTTTCTGAAGAAAATCTATAGCTTTTCTTCAGAGGCTGGGCACACAGACAGCTGGTGCTTTTGTTAAAGCAACTCCTCTGCCACCCACATCAAAGCACAGTTGTTCTCATCATCTAGTCTTTGTCATGGAAGATGTGACAAGCCCAGCCACCGACAATTCCCTTGTGTGACAGTCCGCCAGGCCCCAGAAGCGCTTTGCACGGTTACATGTGGCTCCCCTCTTTCCCCACCTTGCTGTGCTAACAGATGTTTTGCCCTTTGCAGCATTTAATCAGCTCCATGGGAAAGAAACATGAAATAGATTAGGATCACAGAATTGTGAAGGTTGGAGGGGACCTCAAGGATCAGCTAGTTCCAACCTCCCTGCCATGGGCAGTGACTCCTCACACTACAGCAGGTTGCTCACAGCCACATCCAGTCTGGCTGCAAAAACCTCCAGGCATGAGGCTTCCACTACCTCCCTGGGCAACTTGTGCCAGTCTCTCACCACCCTCATGGGGAACAACTTCTTCCTAACAGCCAACCTGAATCTACCCATTTCTAGTTTTGTTCCATTCCCCCCAGTCCTATCACTCCCTGACACCCTAAAAAGTCCCTCCCCAGCTTTCTTGGAGCCCCCTTCAGATACTGGAAGGCCACAAGATGGTCTCCTCAGAGCCTTCTCCAGACTGAACAGCCCAGAGCAGCTCCAGCCCTCTGCTCAGGCTGTCAGGGTTGGAAGGGACCCAGGATCATCAGATGGGCAGCTCCAGCCCTCAGGCTGCTCATCCATCCTAAACGTGGCCAGGGTCTTCATGGTGAAGAACCTCCTCCTCACATCTAGCCTGAATCTCCCCACCTCCAGCTTCATTCCATTCCCCTAGTCCTATCACTACCTGAGATCCTGAGAAGTCCCTCCCAGCCTTCCTGTAGGCCCCCTTCAGATACTGGAAGGCCACAATTAGGTCACCTCGGAGCCTTCTCTTCTGCAGACTGAACAGCCCCAACTCCTTCAGTCTGCTCTCATAGGAGAGGTGCTCCAGCCCTCTGATCATCCTTGTGGCCCTTCTCTGGACACGTTCCAGCACCTCCACATCCCTCTTGTAATAGGGGCTCCAGAACTGGACACAGTACTCCAGGTGGGGTCTCACCAGGGCTGAGTAGAGGGGGAGGATCACCTCCCTCGACCTGCTAGCCACACTTCTCCTGATGCAGCCCAGGATCTGATTGGCCTTGCGGGCTGCAAGTGCACATTGGGAGCTCATGTTGAGCTTTTTGTCCACCAGCACCCCCAAGTCTCTCTCCTCAGGGCTACTTTCCAGCCAGTCACTGCCCAGCCTGTATTTGTGCCTGGGATTGCCTCGACCCAGATGCAGGACCCTGCACTTGCTCTTATTGAACTTCATGAGGTTGGCTTGTGCCCACCTCTCCAGCCTATCAAGGTCCCTCTGGATGGCCTCCCTTCCCTCCAGTGTGTCTGCTGCACCACACAGCTTGGTGTCATCAGCAAACCTTCCAGCACCTCCAGATCCTTTCTGTACTAGGGGCTCCAGAACTGGACACAGTACTCCAGGTGAGGTCTCATCAGAGTGGAGTAGAGGGGGAGAATCACCTCCCTCAACCTGCTGGCTGTGCTTCTCTTGATGCAGCCCAGGATGTGATTGGCTTTCTGGGCTGCAAGTGCTCACTGTTGGCTCATGTTGAGCTTCTCCTCCACCAGCACCCTCAGGTCATTTTCTTCAGGGTTTCTCTCAAGCCATTCTCTGTCCAGCCTATATCAGTGCTTGGGATTGCCCCAACCCAGATGCATTTGTTCTTGTTGAACCTCATGAGGTTGTCATGTGCTCAGCTCTCCAGCCTGTCAGGGTCCCTCTGGATGGTCTCCCTTCCCTCCAGTGTTCTGCTGCACCACACAGCCTGCTGTTGTCAGCAAACCAGCTGAAGGTGCACTCAATGCCACTGTTCATGGCACCAACAAAGCTGTTAAACAAGATTGGATTGACTCAAGTCTTTTGGACTCAGTGGTTCCCTGTGGACACTGGGGTTAGTGTTCAGATCTAAATTAAGAATTTACTAAGAAAATATCAGTTTGACTTGGGCAGCTGTTTCTTCCTTTATTTTACACAGAAAAGGGAACTTTCAGACCCATGGGGAATGCTGTACTCTTTAAAGGTGACAGAGGTTTGTCCACACTAGAGCTTAGGTCCTTTTTTTCTATCAACTGCCCTGTTACATAACTCCTATGACTTTGAGATAGAATCTAGCTCTTAGCCCTTTGCTAAGATAAAATTGCTTCACCAATCCAATTGATCTCTATCTTTCTTTTTCTCCAGCAGCCAGGACTAAAAACAATCTCTTGGGTTATCAGCTCCAGGCCCCTGCTATTACAGGCAACTACATCATTTAATCCCTTTTCCTTATCTAGTTTCCCTTTAGCTAATTCCTTGCCCCATTTATACTGCTAGCAAGATCTTCCAGAATCTGGTTACTAGGCTTAAAATTATTAGTTATGGGAAATTATATGAATTTACTATTTATAATAGTAGATCATTGAAGGTGGATAAAGTCAGTGAATTGGGCTAGAGCAGAAACCCTCATGGCTGTCCCCACAGCTAAGTATGGCACACACAGAGTATAGAGCATGGTATAATAAAAGCCCACACCACAATAACAACTTCATTGAAATATTATGATTAAGATCAGCTTTACTATCTCATTTTGGAAATTCATTTGCTCCAGGCTTCTTCTAGGATAGATTAGGCAGGGTTTTTATTGTTTTATGTCCCATATACCACAGGCAGTGATGTGTGAACTGCTGGAGTTTCTTTTCAGGTATAGGAACAGCTTCAGTAAGAAGGCTCATTTCAAGGTTCATTAGGGATATATTTTTGTTATTGTAAATTACTCAGCAGCCTCTTCCTTTTAAACATTAACTGAGCATTTGAATCAGCCAGGAGTGTGGAGCTTTTGCAGCCAGAAAATAAAATGGAAATCTTTATTATAATCACTGATGCAGAGAAAAGTTACTAGGGAGCCACCTTAGCCCTATCTTGTTCCCTTACCTCCAGGCTTCAGAGCTATTTGTTTTTAGTATTATCTAGTGTTGCTTTTGGGCTGGAGAGTGGATAAAAAAATCCCACAGCAGATAATGAGTACAACACAGTAGGGTGGAAAAGCATATCTTAGTCAAAAGATGATGGCACAAGTCTGTGAATTTCTGAGAGTAACTCTGCGGTTCACTCTGAAGTAGGCACAGTCTGTGCTTCATCAGCTTGCCTCCTCCTTGGGGGTGTTCAAAGCCAGGTTGGATGAGGCCTTGAGGAGCCAAGTCTAGTTCAGATGCGTCCCTGCCCATGGTGGGGAGGCTGGAGTCAGATGATCTCTGAGATCTCTTCCAAACTAAGCCACTCTGTGATTCTATGATCAGTCATTCTGCAGTGTTTTGGAGGAGGGGGAAAGGGAAAGGAAAGGAAGACTTCAGAAATCATAGAATCAACCAGGTTGGAAAAGACCTCAGAGATCATCAAGTCCAACCTATTACCTAGTACCTAACACCTCCTGACAACTAAACCATGGCTTCAAGTGCTGTGCTTCTATTTTAGTTGTATCATGGAGGAGTTTAAAGCAAGTGTTTTGCAAAACCACTCATCCTGCCTTTCAGAGCCCAGGGATATCAAGACAATCTTGGTCTAATGCCAACTGTCTTTGAATAACAAGTCATTTATTTACAATTAAAGATGAGACCTTATTCTGAAACCCTCATATTGTCAGGATGAATCCCTTGTGGGCAGGAGCCACTGATTGGTCCATACTAGCCATCATGAGACTACCAGCTTGAATGAATGCATGGATACAGAGGTAAAACATATGTTCAGAAGGAATCTATGGTCACTTAGAATCATAGAATCATAGCATTGTCAGGGCTGGAAGGGACTTCAAGGATCATCTAGTTCTAAATCCCTTGCCATGGGCAGGGACACCTCACACTAGAGCAGGTTACTTAATGGTGTAATAACTACAGAATAAATTTGATGCATGGTAGGAAGAAAAGAAATAGAGAAAGGTAGAGAGAAGAACAAGAAAATGGTAAGTAACATGTGAAGTCCATCCTAACAGTGGGTTGTGGAGTCTCCTCCTCTGGAGACTTTCCAAACCCATCTGCATATATTCCTGTGTGATCTACTCTAGGTGATTCTGCTTTGGAAGTGTGTGTGTGTGGGGTTTGGACTGGATGATCTTTCAAGGTCCCTTCCAGCTCCTAATCATAGAATTATTAGGGTTGGAAGGGACCTCAAGGGTCATTAGTCCCAAACCCCCTGCCATGGGCAGGGACACTTCACACTACACCAGGCTGCTCAGAGCCACATCCAGCCTGGCCTTAAAATCCTCCAGGGATGAGGCTTCTACCACCTCTCTGGGCAACCTGTGCCAGTGTCTCACCACCCTCATGGGGAAGAACTTCTTGCTAACATGTGATTCTGTGATTCCAATCCTAGTTTCCCTTCTGAAGTGTTAATAAATAATGCTAAAGTTCATTTCTTGCCTGAGTTTTAGAAATTGCCACTGTGGTTGTTTCATTCCCACGTGAGATTTAGCCCTACATTGCTTATGTGGTAATCAACTAACCCACAATCACTTCTTAGTCATCCTTGTTGTACCACTGTGGCTTATTAGAGCTGTGTCACCAAACACTGGGTAGCATCAGGATGCTATTATAGCCACTAAGAAAAAGTTCTTGCTGCTCATTTAATTGACAGCTTAAAGCATAAATTTTACACAGCTGGCTGCTGCATGTAGAAAAAAAAACACCCAAACTTATATTTCATTTCACACTATTGTCTTTGAATTTATTGGCTCTCTTTGTTGTCCTTGGGGAGCACTTTGAATGCAAGGAACTGCAGTTATAATAGTTAGAAAGAAATCAGTGGTTACAGAGGAGGTGATCAAACAGTAAATAAAACAACCATTTGTGGCTGTTCTAACAGTATGCCTTTATGTCTACTTCGAATTGTATCTCAGTAAAGCACGAGCTAAGGCTTGAAACCACACAGTTTCAAAGAGAACAGGCAAAGAAAGTTGGCTCTTTTGCCAGAATCCACCCTGAGGCTAATGGCAGGTTTCACAATATTGCTTGGCCAGGCCCTAATGCCTGGCAAAAATGATCCACCAAATTGTTCCATTCTGCAGCAGAGCAGCACTAATTTATACTCTGTGCTGCAGCAGCAAGAGGCTTTCTGTCTTTCCCTCTCCCATTTAACATTTGTATTTACTTTATTTCCCTCCTCTCTTATGTTCTTGTTACTGTACCAACCACATGAAAAATAAACAAAAACAACACACACACACACACACAAAAACCAAACCAAAAAAACCCAAACACAAAATAAACAACAAACTTTATGCAAAACTGGAGCTTAAAGAAAGCACTGGAACAGTTTTTTTTTTCTGTATAGAGTATAATAGAATCATAGCATCACAGAATCAGTCAGGTTGGAACCTGCGTGGATGGTCTGACACAAGATATTCAGGATGAAGTTTGTAGAAGCCTAGAATCAACCAGGTTGGAAAAGACCTCAGAGGTCATCAAAGTCCAACCTATTAGAATACATAGAATAAAACAGGTTGGAAGAGACCTTCAAGATCATTGTGTCCAACCCATCAACCAATCCAACCCACCTAAACAACTAACCTGTGGCACCAAGCACCCCAGCAAGTCTCCTCCTGAAAACCTCCAATGACAGTGACTCCACCACCTCCCCAGGCAGCCCATTCCAATGTCACTCTCTCTGTATAGAAATTCTTCCTATGACCTATGTCCATGTTGAGAACATGTCCAGAGAAGGGCAACAAAGCTGGTGACGGGTCTGGAGCACAGCCCTGTGAGGAGAGGCTGAGGGAGCTGGGGTTGCTTAGCCTGGAGAAGAGGAAGCTCAGGGGAGATCTTATTGCCATTCGCAACTACCTGAAGGGAGGTTGTAGCCAGATGGGAGATGGTCTCTTCTCCCAGGCAAGCAGCACCAGAACAAGAGGACACAGTCTCAAGCTGTGCCAGGGGAGGTTTAGGCTGGATATTAGGAAGAAGTTCTTCCCAGAAAGAGAGATTGGCCATTGGAATGTGCTGCCCAGGGAGGTGGTGGAGTCATCATCACTGGAGGTGTTTAAGAGGAGACTGGATGAGGCACTTGGTGCCATGGTTTAGTTGACTAGATGGTGTTGGGTGTTAGGTTGGACTTGATGATCTCTGAGGTCTTTCCCAACCTGGTTAATTCTGTATTCTGTGAAACTGGGAATGGAGCAGCTCAGTACCTCACCCAGAGCCAACCTCGCACAGTGCCCTTCATTTCTTCAGTCTACTTTCACTCCCTAATAGCTGCATTGTCACACATGCTCACTCTTCATTGTCACAAGCAATATCATAATCTATGACTTTTTATCAGGGCATTGTCATGAAAAATGCTCTACAGCCTCAAGACCAAAGAAGTGATTGTGTGTAAAGAGTACATTACCTAATCTGTAGCAAGGAGGAATTGAGGGTCATGTAGATGCTTGCCTCTTCAAGGCAGCAATAGAAGCAATTTATGCTCCTGAGCAGCATTTTCCTTCTTATCTCCATAGCACTTGCTGTTCCCCTTGCTCTCATAAGAATTTTTTTCCCCCCTTATTACAGTTTATTATCCTCCTAGTGTATTGCTCGAAAGGGAACTTGTCCACAATTTACACCCAAAGGAGTAAAACACAATAGTGGTTTGAGTAGTTTCAGCAGATTAATTACTTTTTCAGAATCCACTTTATCTAGCTAATTGCCACTCATCACTTATAGATTTGAAAACATTGCAATTCCACCCATGCAGTATTGTGATCAGATTCAGCTTCTTGTCATGCTGCTGTGTTGGTGATTCCTTATCTGATTCCTGATAGACAGAAGGAAGCTTCCTGGATGCTCTGTTATTGACATAATTATGTTTTCTTACCTGTCTTTATTTGCCACCTTTCCTATATCTAGCATATTCCTTCATCCTTGTGTCATTTTGTCATCATTCTGCATAAAATACTCTCTTCATTGGTGCAGGGACCAAAGAGGTATTTTCACATGCATGAGCTGCCACGTGGGAGTTGTAGAATCACCTCATTTAAAGATCCTGGGAGGCACCCTGTTTAATCCTGATATTTCCTTGGGTTTTTGGGGTTTGTTTTCTTTGCTTGGCTGTTTTTCATTTGTTTGTTTATTTTTTTCATTGGCAGCACATCTGCAACCTGAAAACTCTCCCTGTCCTTTTGTCTTGGATGTTTCTGGGCACTAGGAAATGAAAGGCACGTTGTTTACGAGGCAGTGAGAGTGAGAACACAAACCCATACTGATAGATGATCCAGGTTATTCTCCACACTTCCCTGTTGCTTTATTGATTTACTAAACCAAAGGGCTAATTCATGTTTATGTTCTGTGCCTTTGCTCTGGTCTCACCAGAAGTCTCCACCCTCCTCCTCCCCCCCCTCCCACCCCCATCATGAAACAAAATCATTTTGTATTTGCATCTGCCGGCCGCAGCGACAGGGAACTAACCGCCAGCAAATCAATTTTATTGCAAGGCTAATTCTTATTTTAAACAAATATCACCAGATCTTGTTGACACAAGGAAATTATTTCAGTGCTGTGCCATACATCTAGCATGCACCCCGGGGGAGCAGGTAGAAGCTACCGCAGAAATCACGGCGCACGTGCTTGTGCATCGCATTAAATGTTTCCCCCTTAATCCTACCACCGGCAGCTGTTAGGCACCGTGGCTTAGTGCATATGGCCTAAATAATGAGGCAGATTCAGGCAGTTCAAGTTTCTCTCCTGAATGCTGAATAAGAC
The DNA here is from genome assembly GCA_011125475.1 of Melanerpes aurifrons. Lineage (NCBI taxonomy): Eukaryota > Metazoa > Chordata > Aves > Piciformes > Picidae > Melanerpes > Melanerpes aurifrons. Next base: position 4,183,045 of record WWNC01000001.1, read on the forward strand.
CCTTCTCTCCAAGGACACTAAGACTTATTGCTGTTGAAACAGTTTCCCTCATGCAAATGAATAGATTTGGTATTCAAGCTTTCTAAAGGAGAAGAAAGAATCCAAAATGGCACTGTGGTTTTTATTACCAGGAAGAGAGGAAATAAAGAGGGTTGGTACATGAAATGCAGGAGACCTTCCCAGAGCAGGTCACACAGGAACACATGAGGAAAGACTGAGGGAGCTGGGGTTGCTCAGCCTGGAGAAGAGGAGACTCAGGGGTGACCTTATCACTCTCTACAACTACCTGAAGTGAGGTTGTAGACAGGCAGATGATGGTCTCTTCTCCCAGGCAGCCAGTACCAGAACAAGAGGACACAGTCTCAGGCTGTGCCAGGGGAAGTTCAGGTTGGATATTAGGAAGAAGTTCTATACAGAGAGAGTGATTGCCCATTGGAATGGGCTGCCTGGGGAGGTGGTGGAGTCACCGTCATTGGAGGTGTTCAGAAGGAGACTTGCTGGGGTGCTTGGTGCCATGGGTTTGCTGTTTGGGTGGGTTGGATTGGTTGATGGGTTGGACGCGATGATCTTGAAGGTCTCTTCCAACCTGATTTGGTTTATTCTAAATAAAGGTTTATTCTAAACATCCAGCTGGGTTTATTCTAAACATCCAGCTGGGTTTTGAATGGCTCCAGCAAAGAAGACTCCACAACCTGTCTGGGCAGCTTGCTCCAGTGCTCTGTTACCCTCACAGTGAAAAAGTTTTTCTTTATGGTCACATGGAACCTCCTATGCTCCAGCTTGCACCCACTGCCCTTGTCTATCACTGGACATCATTGAGCAAACCCTGGCTCTGTCTTCCCAGTGCTCACTCTTCACATATTCTATAAACATGAATGAGTTCGCCCCTCAGTCTCCTCCAAGCTGAGTAGCCACAGCACCCTCAGCCTATCCTCATAAGGGAGATGTTCTACTCCCTTAATCATCTTTGTGGCTCTTCACTGGACTCTTTCAAGCAGTTCCCTGAAAGTAAGGACCATTCACAGCTGGTTTTGATATCTTCTTGTCTTTCATAGCCATCAGAGCTGTGACACTAAGCTTTTGCAATCAAAAGTCATCCACAGTTAACTTCAGCCTATCAACCATTCTAACACCTCCTTTTATCACAGTTTTAATGGATGCTACTATGTTTTTAACAATTGCCAGCAAAGCATTTGAGGCTCACAAAGACTAAAATGGATTTGTTGGCCAAACAGCCATCGTATTCTACTTCCAGGGTTGTGTTTTTTTTCTACTTCAGAAACTTCACATGAACATTCTGGTCACTTTCCACAGGAAATGTAGAATTTGAGGTCTGTGTTGATAGGTTGGACTCGATGATCCTCGAGGTCTCTCCCAACCTTAGTTATACTGTGATACTGTGATACTGTGATGATTTGTTGGGAAAAAAAACCAAACAAACATAAAAATTCTTTCTTTCTGTTCAGACTGTCAGAAATTAGTCAAATCAATCCTTTGCAATGCCTCCAAAAGTTCTTACTAAGCCTAAAATTGGAGGTGGATCTTCCTAACAGTTGACACAGTGTCCTGGAAAAAAGTAATTTGCTGATGGGACAAAGGAACAGAACTGTCTGCAGGTGCATGATACAGCTAATCGACCCTTGGTATTAGGAGCAGGAGTAATCTGGTTCAAGCTTCATTTTATTTATCTCCCCTTCCATTGCTTAGCAGGTTGTGAGGTTAAGAGCCATGCTTCCATGCTGCCTGACAACATGAAGACAGCTTTTGCACGTTTGAACACTCAGATCCCGCTAAAGAGGGCTACAGGAACACCAATTAAAACACTCCAGTCAAAGTAATCTGCAAATGTGATCCGTAGAAGAGAGCAGAAGGGAAAAATGAAGCAGATCACTGCCTGAAGCAATGTGCTGATTACTTCCTACTGTTGGTGAGGGGCTTGGAACACAAGCCCTATGAGGAGAGACTGAGGGAACTGGGGTTGCTTAGCCTGGAGAAAAGGAGGCTCAGGGGTGACCTTATTGCTCTCTACAACTACCTGAAGGGAGGTTGTAGCCAGGCAGGGGTTGGTCTCTTCTCCCAGGCAACCAGTATCAGAACAAGAGGACACAGTCTCAGGCTGCACCAGGGGAGGTTTAGGCTGGAGGTGAGGAGGAAGTTTTACACAGAGAGAGTGGTTGCCCACTGGAATGGGCTGCCCGAGGTGGTGGTAGAGTCACCATCACTGGAGGTGTTCAGGAGGAGACTTGATAGGGTGCTTAGTTGCATGGTTTAGTTGATTAGGTGGCGTTGGATGATAGGTTGGACACGATGATCTTGAAGGTCTCTTCCAACCTGGTTTGTTCTATCATTGTAACTTGTGCAGATAGACTTTGTTTCGTGTGTGAGAAGTGAAAGGGGTTCTTGATTGTGTTTGGGCTATCATATTAAAGCAGATTAGTCTAAATGGGAAGAACAGTATAACTATTGCCTATTTTCTTGGGTTTTTTCATTCAGCTGGGTGAAAATTACTTTTGCCATTATAAGCAAAATGACTTGTGCTTGGAGGGCTGAATCTCTTCTCTGCTTTGTAGCCAAAGCAATTTGTTCCACAGGGATTGAGGAAGAGTTGGAAATACTTCTACAGGCCATTGATCATCTGTAAAGACAGAATACAATCTGTGCATTACTGAGGGAGCTGGGGTTGCTTAGCCTGGAGAAGAGGAGGCTCAGGGCAGACCTTATTGCCATCTACAACTACCTGAAGGAAGATTGCAGCCAGGTGGGGCTTAGTGTCTTTTCCCAGGCAACCAGTGACAGTATGAGAGGACAGAGTCTCAAGCTGCACCAGGGGAGATTTAGGCTGGATGTTAGGAAGAAATTCCTCCCATAGAGATTGCCCATTGAAATGTGCTGCCCAGGGAGGTGGTGGAGTCACCATCACTGGAGATGTTTCAAAAGAGCCTGGATGAGGCTCTTTTCAACCTGATCTAGTGGAGGATGCAGGGGGGTTGGAGTAGATGACCTTTGGAGGTCCCTTCCAACCCAAACCATTCTATGATTCTATGTAAGAGAAATCCTCTCATGCTTATATACACAACTGTCATGGAGCCTTTAGCCTTCCCCCTGCTCTTTCAACGTTCTGATAAGACTTACAGATACACCTGTTAGTTCACAGATCCTTTTCATATGGTGTCCCACACAGAGAACTTCACTGCCTGTTTCAAAGATTCCACTTTACAGAAATTAACACAATAAAATAGCATTTTGGATATGGCACTTACAGCACCTCCTTATCTCCTTGGCTCTGGCTTTAGCAACAGCTCCCGCAAAACCCAACACAATGTGAATATTGTACAGCTTAGACCAAACTCTCTGTGATGCTTTAAACTCTTAACACATTTAAAGAGACTTCTTTAAAGCCAACTGGAATTCCTAACTTCAGTTCATATGGTGCTGTATGAGGCAAGGTGAGGTACTGCTAGAACCACATCAGGAATGGGTTAACTTGTCTGGTATGGTTCTCATAATGATCTTCATCCCAAGCTCAGATTAATCTTTTGCCTATTTCTGCTTTTCTCACATAAATAGAGCAGTAGAATGCTAACACCATCCATTGTCTCTGAAAGATCACAGTGCTCTCCATTGCTTTGACCTTTTCCTTGTTCTGTGCTTCAATCTGATCTGGAAGTTGGTGATTAATAATGATCATCATAATTACAATGGGAGGCCTGAAATAGAAATTGGTAAATGAACCAGAAAATGTATTCAAGGTTTTGTGCTACTGTACTTCAAATTCTTTTCTTATCTCTTTTGTGTATTTGAGATTTTTCTCAATAACCAAATAAACAAAAAACCTATTGTAAGAGATCAAATCTTGTCTCTCTTGATGGGAATCCACAAAGATAAAATCACCTTTTGCTCCTTGCCCAGACAATAGCTGATGTGTATTGGGAAGACTGGATAAGGACTCATTGGAATATGCATAGACAAGACCATCTCTACCCATCAGCTACCCTGGAAAGGGAGGATGGTGAAAAGGATAATGGATTCACCACCTGGACACATACCTAAAAGTCCCCTGTGACTACAAAACTGTATAAAAGACCTGAGCAATGCCTGCTCAGGGGAAGAAAAATGGAGAAGAAAACACAAACAGGGAGAGAAAAGGACAGACACAGGAGAAAAGACATCACCATGGAGCCTGGAAGCAGCAGACCAGGAGGAAGCCTCTCTCCATGTCCTAAGTTCCACCTGCTGCAACTCATGGAGTTGAAGAGGCTGCTCAGAGGAGGACTTGAACTTGGACCTTGGGATCTCTCCCTCTTGTCCTCCAGTGGGGGACAGCACAGCCAGCAAGGATGACATCTCCACCACACCAAAGTGGCAGCAGCCTTCCTCCACAGACCCAGACCATCTTGGGGGGTGTGGGGTAATATAATTCCTTTTCTCTCTCCCTCTTTTCTTTTTCTCTCTTTTTTTTTTCCCTCTCTCTCTCCCTTCTTCTGTTCCATCCACCTTATTGTGCTAATAAATAGCTGTTGAAGGGTCTGGAGAACAGGTCTGGAGAACAGGTCTGGTGAGGAGTGGCTGAGGGTACTAGGATTGTTTAGTCTGGAGAAAAGGAGGCTGAGGAGAAATCTTCTCACTCTCTACAACTACCTGAAGGCAGGTTGTAGTGAGGTGGGTGTTGGTCTCTTCTTGTTTACAAATAATAGGCCAAGAGGAAATGGCCTCAAGTTGCAACAGGAGAGGTTCAGATTGGCTGGAAGAAGAAACTCCTTCACTGGAAGGGTTAGCAAGCACTGGAATAGACACCTCCCTGGAGGTGTTTAAAAGATCCTACTTTGGGTGGACTGTCAAACCCAATGGCATGGTTGGAAGGTGCTGAAGAACAACTGTGAAATCAGGATCAGAAAGGCCTTGCATTTTCTATTTGTAAATATTTAGAGCTATTGACGCCTGCACAGCTCCAACAAAGCCATAAAACTTCCTCCCTATATTGCTTACAGTTTAATTATTTCTAACTGATACATGCTGTGAAACCCCATGAATAATTCATGCTTCCTAAAAAGTCAAGGCAGGCACACATTAATGTGAAGCTGTCTGTTTCACTGCTGTTCAAAACCCAAGCATGCAATTCCCGCTTCTGTTTCCTATCCTTGCTTTCCCCCTTTGATTCCGAGGGAAAAGGTTTCACTTACGTTGATGAAAAAGACATCAGAATCAAAGCCTTGTTATTTGTAGACCACAGTGACACATGAGAAGGGGAATATTGAGCCTCCAGTTTGAACCTGAATGAAATTCCTTTTGCTTTATATATATTTAGAATAAACCCTTTATTTAGAATAAACCAGACCAGGTTGGAAGAGACCTTCAAGATCATCGTGTCCAACCCATCAACCAATCCAACCCACCCAAACAGCTAACCCATGGCACCAAGCACCCCATCAAGTCTCCTCCTCAACACCTCCAATGACGGTGACTCCACCACCTCCCTGGGCAGCCCATTCCAATGGGCAATCACTCTTTCTGTATAGAACTTCTTCCTAACATCCAACCTAAACCTCCCCTGGTGCAGCTTGAGACTGTGTCCTCTTGTTCTGGTACTGGCTGCCTGGGAGAAGAGACCATCATCTGCCTGTCTACAACCTCCCTTCAGGTAGCTGTAGAGAGTGATAAGGTCACCCCTGAGTCTCCTCCATCTCCAGGCTAAGCAGCCCCAGCTCCCTCAGCCTCTCCTCACAGGGCTGTGTTCCAAACCCCTCACCAACTTTGTTGCCCTTCTCTGGACTCGTTCCAGCAAGTCAACCTCCTTCCTAAACTGAGGGGCCCAGAACTGGACACAGGACTCGAGGTGTGGCCTAACCAGTGCAGTTTACAGGGGCAGAATGATCTCCCTGCTCCTGCTAGCCACACTGTTCCTGATGCAGACCAGGATGCCATTGGCCCTCTTGGCCTTCCTGGGCACACTGCAGGCTCATGTTCAGCCTGCCATCGACCAGTACCCCCAGGTCCCTCTCTTCCTGGCTGCTGTCCAGCATAATATATATGTATTATTTTTAAGAGGAAATTTCACAGGACCATGGAGTGATTTGTTGTGATTGCAACAAAGCAGCCATGAATTTTTAACAAGAATATCAATGCAGGCAGCTTCTGAGGACATCATGGTCAAATTACCCTTGTGTAGTAAAGGAAAAAAAAAGTGTTATTAACAAGGAGGAAAATCAACATCACTGCCATTCAAATGCACCATTCCTGCAAGACTGGCAGGGTGGAACACAGTGCATATATACTTAAGGACTAATAACTAGGCCAGATCAGTGTTAGCTTAAATCCCACTGCTGCCCTTCAAAAGAAAAAAACCCAAACCAAAACCAACCAACCAAAAAACAACCCCAAAAACCAACCAACCAACCAAACCTCTAAACAGACAAACCAAACAGAAAACAAACCCAACAAACCCAACTAAATCTGGAGTCAGTGTGAAGTAAAGATGTCAGCCTAATGGAGGACTTTAGAGTGGTTTAATCATAGAATCCTAGAATTGTTAGGGTTGGAAGGCACCTCAAGGATCAGCCAGTTCCAACCCCTCTGCCAGGGGCAGGGACACCTCACACCACAGCAGGTTGCTCACAGCCACATCCAGCCTGGCCTTCAAAACCTCCAGGGATGACTCGAGGTGAGGAGAAAGTTCTTCACCGAGCGAATCGTTCATCATTGGAATGTGCTGCCCAGGGAGGTGGTGGAGTCACCGTCCCTGGAGGTATTCAAGAGGGGATTGGACGTGGCACTTGGTGCCATGGTCTAGTCATGGGGTCTGTGTTTATAGGTTGGACTCGATGATCCTCGAGGTCTCTTCCAACCTTAGTTATACTGTGATACTGTGATACTGTGATGAGGCTTCCATCACCTCCCTGGGCAACCTGTGCCAGTCTCTCACCACCCTCACCGGGAAGAATTTCTTCCTAACATCCAATATGAATCTATCCATTTATAATTTATTTCCATTCCCCCCAGTCCTATCACTCCCTGACACCCTCAAAAGTCCCTCCCCAGCTTTCATGTACCCCCATTCAGATACTGGAAGGCCACAATTAGGTCTCCTCGGAGCCCCAACTCCCTCAGTCTGTCCTCATAGCAGAGCAGCTCCAGCCCTCTGCTCATCCTTGTGGCCCTTCTTTGGACACCTTCCAGCACCTCCAGATCCTTCCTGTACTAGGGGCTCCAGAACTGAATGCAGTACTCCACGCAGGGTCTCAGCAGAGCAGTGTAGAGGGGGAGAATCACCTCCCTTGCCCTGCTGGCTGTGCTTCTCTTGATGCAGCCCAGCCTCTGGTTGGCTTTCCGGGCTGTAAGTGCTCACTGCTGGCTCATGTTGAGCTTCTCATCCCCCAGCACCCTCAGGTCCTTTTCTTCAGCTGTACTGGTGTGGGAAAGACAAACTCTTCACTGCCTCTCCCTAAATACTCATTCCATGTTTTGGTTCACATGTACAATATCCTCCAGAGGGAGGACAGCCTTCCTTGCCCTCCCTTGGGCATATCAGGTAGAAGAGACATAAATGAAACATAAATGAAACGAATACCACCTCCAGTGCATGAATTTCCCTTTATGGGAGCTGCCAAGGATGAAGCATCACAGGATGGGAGGATTAAAACAACCTCTAAATAATTCCTTGTAACAGCATTCTAGAGAGCCTTGGGGTTTCCAAAAATGTTCCAGGGAGAGAGAATTTCCTCTCATTAGACACAACCCCTTAGCAAACTCTTCCTGTAGTAAAGACTATTTTTCAAACCTCAGGGTAGGGATGATGGTTTTTTTCCCCCTCATTCCCTCCCTCAGGGAATTTACTGCTCAGGAAAGTGCTGGCTCAACAGTCTCGAGGTTGAAGTTGTTATCCACAACATGAATGAATAATGCAACATAGCCTCTCAAACTTTTTCCCTGAAATGAATGGGGTTATCTGGGTCATACTACAACTGCTAAGCAAAAGGATGCTTTGTACAGGAAAACTCCTTTCTGTAATGAATTCTAGTAGGTAACAGCCTAGAAGGAGACATATTCAGTTGTTGGGGTTTCTTGGGGTATTTTTTTGGTTGGTTGGGGTTTGCCTTGCTTTGGTTTGGGTTTGTTTTTTTGTGTGGTTTTTGTTGGTTGAGTTTTTCTTTGTTTCATTTGTTTTGGTTTTGGTTTGGATGTTGTTTCTTTGGAGAAGCTAGAGGAGAAGAACCACAGGATACCAACATTTTGCTTAAAAAAAAATGTTATTTTTTAAAATATGGAATGGAATGGAATGGAATGGAATGGAATGGAATAGAATAGAATGGAATAGAATAGAATGGAATAGAATAGAATAGAATAGAATAGAATAGAATAGAACCAGGTTGGAAGAGACCTTCAAGATCATCGCATCCAACCCATCAACCAATTCAACCCACCTAAACAATTAACCCATGGCACCAAGCACCCCATCAAGTCTCCTCCTGGACACCTCCAGTGATGGTGACTCCACCACCTCCCCAGGCAGCCCATTCCAAGGGGCAATCACTCTCTCTGTGTAGAACTTCTTCCTAACATCCAACCTAAACCTTCCCTGTGAGGACTGTGTCCTCTTGTTCTGGTGCTGGTTGCCTGGGAGAAGAGACCAACCTCTGCCTGTCTGCAACCTCCCTTCAGGTAGTTGCAGAGAGCAATAAGGTTTCCCCTGAGCCTCCTCTTCTCCAGGCTAATCACCCCCAGCTCCCTCAGCCTCTCCTCACAGGGCTGTGCTCCAAACCCCTCCCCAGCCTTGGTGCCCTTCTCTGGACACGTTCAAGGGTCTCAAAGTCCTTCTTAAATTGAGGGGCCCAGAACTGGACATCTCTGGATCCATGACATCATTGTAATGTTGACAAACATAGCAAAGGCAGATTAGACTTATCTCCCTCAGTAAGCTAGAACAGTAAATTTTTCTGTAAGTGGGAATAATCTTATGAGTGTACTTTGAGATTTTAATGTTGCTACTTTACTGATTCTCTACTGATTAAAATTGACTAGAACACCATAATTCTTGACATTTTACATTTCTTAGAGGTGTTCATTTGCTTTTTAACAGCTGAAATGCCTTTTCATTTTGTCCTTCTACAGTTGTACAAAACCTGCTAAACCACAGTACTATGAAAGACTTGCTTGTTGTACAGCTGAGCATTAGAATCAGACATGTAGCTGCTCCTGCCACAACACTGAGGAAACACTGAGTAAAAGTAGGGTTTTTATTTCATAGAATCATAGAATTGTCAGGGTTGGAAGGGACCTCAAGGATCAGCCAGTTCCAACCTCCCTGCCATGGGCAGGGAAACCTCACACTACAGCAGGTTGCTCACAGCCACATCCAGCCTGGCTGCAAAAACCTCCAGGGATGAGGTTTCCACCACCTCCCCGGGCAACCTGTTCCAGTGTCTCACCACCCTCATGGGGAAGAACTTCTTCCTAACATCCAATTTGATTCTACCCATTGCTAGTTGTTTTTTTTCCCATTCCCCCTAGTCCTATTTGATAGAAGATGCAGGGAGTGAAGACGTCAGCATATGAACAGGGAGGAAAAGATGTCTGGTTAGGCAGTTACAGGGAATGCTGCTGACCTGTTTGATAATTTATCCTTGGCATCCCCTCCATTTTTAAAAGCATCTGCAAGGCTCTGGAGGTTTGATGCTGAGTTTCTTCAAGTTTGTGGTCTAAATACACAACTTCTTGCCCACTTTGGAGGTGCAGGTTTACTGGGGTTTTCAATTAGTCTGATAAATTTTCTTGGTTGTTTTCAATTTCATCCAGTTTTCATGGAAGCTCACTTCATTAACTTCATTTCCCTTTGGACAAGCTCAAGCAATTTATCACCAGCCAGCCCACTCACATACCTTTTAATTCCATATGCAGCTGGGCATGTCATGAACTCCACAGAGCACAGCCTCTCTCAGCTGCCCAGGAGCATCATAAACTAATCATGACTGCCATCTACACATACATTTCTAACATTTAATCCACTCAAATCCATACATTATGGACTTCCCCAAAACTTATTTAAAGGAAATCCAACCAAGAATGCAGGACATGTCAGGAGCATCCCACATATTCCTGTGTATGATGGAGAACTGAAGGATGCATACACTGGTTGTACTTGAGGAAATAGCCTCACAGTTTCCAAACAGCCTGAGACCTCTCCAAGCTGAGCCAGATCTCACAAAGCTTCTGTTTCCAGTGAGGACAGTTAGATGAGGGAAAGGCAGGTGGCTAGAAACAGTGATCACATCTGATTTAGAATACAGAATACAGAATTAACCAGGTTGGAAAAGACCTTTGAGATCATCGAGTCCAACCTATCACCCAAGACCATCTCATCAACTAAACCATGGCACCAAGTGCCTCATCCAGGCTCTTTTTAAACACTTCCAGTGATGGTGACTCGACCTTAGAAGGAAAGTTTTCCTCTAAGGTTTGAATAGCTTAAAGTATTAAGAGAATGGGAGGGTAGATTTACAGGACTCAAAACACATACTTAAAGTAGGTTAAACCTCTACAAGTAGGAAGGGTGCTCTGTGTTTGGACATCATTATTTGGGGGCAGAAGGGGAGGATGAATCAAGTGACTACAGACCAATTGGAATGTGCTGTCCAGGGAGGTGGTGGAGTCACCATCCCTGGAGGTGTTTAAGAAGAGTCTGGATGGGGTGCTTGGTGTTGGGTGATAGGTTGGACTTGATGATCTCAAAGGTCTTTTCCAACCTGGTTAATTCAATTCAATTCAATTCAGTTCAATTCAGCTCAATTCAATTCAGTTCAGTTCAGTTCAATTCTGTTCTGTTCTATGCTATGCTATGCTAATCTAAATTACTTGCCCTCATTAATGTGTGAAAAGAGAGTATATTTTAAAAGGCAATAGCTAGATGCTGACATAAGGTTAGAAAAATGTAGAAGACAGCATGAATTTACCAATAATATGACCTCAATCTGATATTTATTGTTCAGATTAATTTTCTAAACAAATGAGACAGGATCCAGCCCCTTTCAGGAATTCAGTAAAGCCTCCATGGATGCTTGACAAAGAATCAAGAGGGATGTGGGCTAAAAATGACACTCTGCTGTGTTTTGTAGTGGTAAATAATGGCATGAATATTGGCCTGGAAGAAGGGTAATTGCCATGCTCTTTGAGTTGGTTTTGGATGGCTTTGATTGCAAACACCACTATTATTTGCTCAAATGTCAAATTAATAGACAAAAAATCCATCCTTTGCTCAGCCAGTGAAACAGAATACAGCACATAGAATTAACCAGGCTGAAAAAGACCTTTGAGATCATCAAGTGCAACCTATCACCCAACACCATCTAATCAACTAAACCATGGCACCAAGTGCCTCATCCAGGCTCTTTTGAACCACCTCCAGTGATGGTGACTCCATCACCTCCCTGGGCAGCACATTCCAATGGCCAATCTCTCTTTCTGGGAAGAATTTCTTCCTAACATCCAGCCTAAACCTCCCCTGGCACAGCTTGAGACTGTGTCCTCTTGTTTTGGTGCTGCTTGCCTGGGAGAAGAGACCATCTCCCATCTGGCTACAACCTCCCTTCAGGTAATTGTAGACAGCAATAAGGTCTCCCCTGAGCCTCCTTCAGATTAAAACAACCCCAGCTCCCTCAGCCTCTCCTCACAGGGCTGTGCTCCAGACCCCTCCCCAGCTTTGTTGCCCTTCTCTGGACATGTTCTTCACGTGGACATGCATCTCAACATCTTTCTTAAATTGAGGTAATATAAACAAGGTAATACAGATGCTGCCTACAAATTAATGTTGTGTTCTCCTAAGTAGGGGAAAAAAATAGTAGATTAGTGGTGGTCACAGTAGTATCTGGTAGAACAAGCAGGTATAATTTAGTTAGAAATTAGAATTAGCAGTTGCAAAACATGCATGCTTAAAATACACCTTCAGTACAAGGATATTTCTGAAACCCATGGAAAGTATCTGTGTGTTGTTTACCACCACAGAAGGAAGTGCTGAAGGGTCCCAGTTGCAAAGGAAGAGTTACTCAAGATGTGTCTAAGGACACAATATTCAATGGTTAGAATAATTTGCAGCAGTCTGATACTCAAGTGAATGAAGAAAGGGCATCACATGAGCATCTGAGCAATTCTCTCACAAATCCAGCTTAAGGATCCAGCACATGTTAAGTACTTAGGAATAAGTAAGTTCTGGGCTGCATTAAGAAGAGTATGTCCAGCAGATCCAGGGTGGTTCTCCTCCCCCTTCTACTCTGCCCTGGTGAGAGCTCACCTGGAATATTGAGTCCAGTTCTGGGCTCCCCAGATCAAGAGGAACAGGGATCTGCTGGAGAGAGTCCAAGAGAGGGCTACAAGGATGATTGAGGGACTGGAGCACTGCATGGTGAGGCGAGGCTGAAGGACCTGGGGCTTTAAAGTCTGGAGAGGAGAAGACTGAGAGGGAATTTAATAAATGTTTATAAATATCTGAGGGCTGGGGGTCAGGAGGGAGGGGATAGGCTCTGGTCAGATGCACCCTGGGATAGGACAAGGAGCAATGGATAGAAACTACAGTGCAGAAGATTCCACCTCAACATGGGAGGAACTTCTTCACTGTGAGGGTCACAGAACCCTGGAGCAGGCTGCCCAGAGAGGTTGTGGAGTCTCCTCCAGAGACTTTCCAGCCCCATCTGGATGTGTTCCTGTGTGACTTGTGCTGGGTTCTGTGGTCCTGCTCTGTCAGGGGGGGTGGACTTGATGATCTTCAGAGGTCCTTTCCAACCCCTAACATCCTGTGATCCTGTGAACTGCCATCTGTTTCACATTAAAGGGCTGGCTAACCATGTGAATCAAAAACCAGTTCCCACAACCTACATGCACTTGATGTAGATTAGATTGAGGAAGCTTAATAGTAAACAAAATAAATAAGAAAAAAAAAAAGTCTTTCTCTTTAAGGTGAAATTATTCCTGCATGCATAAATTGTGAAAGGTTGTAGAAGCCTCATCCCTGGAGGTTTATAAGGCCAGGCTGGATGTGGCTGTGGGCAATCTGCTGTAGTGTGAGGTGTCCCTGCCCATGGCAGGGGGGTTGGAGCTGGCTGATCCTTGAGGTCCCTTCCAACCCAATCACAGCCAGCATCATCAGAGTTTCTGAGAAGCAACTCAACAACCAATTGGAAAGAGATACTGGATTTAATGAAACCAAAACTGATGGAGGTTAAGTTTGGTTTTTGGAGGTCAGAGTCACTTCTTTCTCTTCACAGAATATTATGGGTCTGGTTAACATTTGCTGGCCAGTATCATGGTGCTAGGTAAGTGCAATGGAAATGTCTACTCTTAGAATGATTTGTCAGCAGGCTGGGTGCAATATCAGCACAGCATGAAGGCTTCTCACAATTCATATTTGCACTGAAATAAGTTTTATAACAGATGAGTGCCCTGGAGACAGCTGAGAATCACAGAAAAGAACTTTTTTTCCCCCCTTTTTTATGTTTTTGGTTTTTTTTTTTGACATTTTAAAGGGTAAAAAACCCCTCAACAATATTTGATGCATTAATGCACTGACATATTGTACTCTTAAGCTGCACTGACACCCTTTTGAGTCCTTGGGCTGGTTGGGATCAGTGTCTGATGTGGCAAGTTGTTGAAGGTTTGCCAGATGAGGAATTGCTCAGAGGGCAATGAAAAAGTAGAATCCTGGTCTGTGTCACAGTGTAGTCCAGGGCCTGAACTTGGTAAAGAAAAGTCAGCTCAAACTCTGAAAAGGCAAGTATTAAAAGTTTGGAATGCTGATGCAACATCTTTAGGCTTGAGGTGAGGAGAAAGTTCTTCACTGAAAGAATTGTTGGTTAGTGGAATGTGCTGCCCAGGGAGGTGGTGGAGTCACCATCCCTGGAGGTGTTCAAGAGGGGATTGGATGTGGCACTTGGAGCCATGGTTTAGTAGTCATCAGGTGTTGGGTGACAGGTTGGACTTGATGATCTTTGAGGTCTCTTCCAACCTTATTGATTCTACAATTCTATGATCTTAAATGTTTTAAAGATTATTTAGAGGAAGTAAGATAAGTCACATAGAAGAACAAGTTCATTACAATGAGAAATGCTCCCCCCCACTAACCCCCTCCCAAAAAAATAAATTAAAGTCAATTCACAAGGATAAGCACAGGGCTGCAGCACCACTCCTATGAGGACAGACTGAGAGAGCTGGGGCTGTTCAGTTTGGAGAAGAGAAGGCTCTGAGGAGACCTAATTGTGTATCTGTAAAAAATACATATATTGATATTGCACAGCCAGCAGGTCAAGGGAGGTGATTCTCCCCCTCTACTCCACTCTCTTGAGACCCCACCTGGAGTACTGCATCCAGTTCTGGAGTACCTAGTACAGGAAGGATCTGGAGGTGGTGGAAAGTGTCCAGACAGAGAAGGGCCACGAGGATGAGCAGAGGGCTGGAGCACCTCTCCTATGAGGACAGACTGAGGGAGTTGGGGTTGTTCAGTCTGGAGAAGAGAAGGCTCCCAAGAGACCTAATTGTGGCCTCCCAGTATCTGAAGGGGGCTCCAAGAAAGCTGGGGAGGGACTTTTTAGGGTGTCAGGGAGTGATAGGACTGGGGGGAATGAAACAAAACCAGAAGTGGGTAGATTCAGATTAGATGTCAGTAAGAAGTTCTTCCCCATGAGGGTGGTGAGACACTGGTACAGGTTGCCCAGGGAGGTGATGGAAGCCTCATCCCTGGAGGTGTTTTGCAGCCAGGCTGGATGTGGCTGTGAGCAACCTGCTGTAGTGTGAGGTGTCCCTACCCATGGCAAGGAGGTTGGAACTAGATGATCCTTGAGGTCCCTTCCAACCCCTGACATCCTGTGATCCTGTCCTGTATATATATTGATTTCTCTTATTTTTGTGTAAAGTGTTAATCAGAACACCACACACTGAAGGAGAAAACTTACTGATAAAAAAAAATTCATAAAAAATGGGCTCTAAATCCTGTCATATCCATGAATACTGAAGGGTAAAACTATCTCTTGAGCTGGTTTAGAATAGAATAAACCAGGTTGGAAGAGATCTTCAAGATCATCGCGTCCAACCCATCAACCAATCCAACCCACCTAAACAACTAACCCATGGCACCAAGCACCCCACCAAGTCTCCTCCTGGAATAGAATAGAATAGAATAGAATAGAATAGAATAGAATAGAATAGACCAGGTTAGTCCAACCCATCAACCAATCCAAGACTAAACAATAACCCAGAGCACCCCACCAAGTCTCCTCCTGGAATAGAATAGAATAGAATAGAATAGAATAGAATAGAATAGACCAGGTTAGAAGAGACCTCAAGATCATCGTGTCCAACCCATCAACCAATCCAACCCACCTAAACACCTAACCCATGGCACCAAGCACCCCATCAAGTCTCCCCTTGCACACCTCCAATGATGGTGACTCCACCACCTCCCCAGGCAGCCCATTCCAATGGGCAATCACTCTCTCTTAGATGCAGCTTGAACACCCTTTGGCAGACAGAAAGTTCTAAGCAGTCCTGATTTCTGGTAGTGCAAAATTAGAGTAAATACAGAGGAAAATGTAACCAAGACTCCAGCCTCCAGAATATTTCTCACATTCAGCTGCATCCCATAATATCAGAAAATGAGAAAATATACCTGATCCTTGTTAATACACTTCTGACAGGTAGGACAGTATCACCTTCCTGACTAATACTGCTCCAAACAACCTGCCAGGAAGGCCATTAGTAACACTGATTACACTGAGTGCAGAGGAAAAAAAAAAAGCCCTTGTATGTCTCTTCCAAAGCCATTTTTCTTTCACATGCATTCAAGCCTCCTCTGATCTTTTGTGCTATAGCTGAGAAAATAACCTAGAGGTGGTATTATCTTTCCTATTATGATTTCTACAGCATTATTCTGGCCCTTCTTTTTTTTTTTTTTCTTTTTGTTTCTTTTTCCCCCTTCCTTCTGCTGTGGAAAAACAAAATTGTTTGATCCCTCTTAGATCTTCTTCTTTTTTATACTTTTTTTCCCCTTGCTTACTATGTTAAACCAAGAGGTTATTGTATTTTTTTTTTCCTTTATCCTTTTTTAATTTTTATTTTCTTTTTATTTTGTTTCATATCTCTTAGGTTCATGTCTTTGGTTGAGAGTGAACCTTGAGGAAATTCAAGCACTATAGAATCATAGAATCAATAAGGTTGGAAGAGACCTCAAAGATCATCAAGTCCAACCTGTCACCCAACACCTCATGACTACTAAAGCATGGCACCAAGTGCCACATTCAATCCCCTCTTGAACACCTCCAGGGATGGTGACTCCACCACCTCCCTGGGCAGCACATTCCAATGACTAACAACTCTCCCTATGAAGAATTGTCTCCTCACCTCAACCCCAAACTTCCACTGGCACAGCTTGTGACTGTGTTCTCTTGCTCTGGTGCTGGTTGCCTGGGAGAAGACACCAACCCCACCTGGCTACAACCTCCCTTCAGCGAGTTGTAGAGAGCAATAAGGTCTCCTCCTGACTAATTTCAATCCAGGTTGGAAGAGACCTCCAAGATCATCAAGTCCAGTTGATCATGCAACCCTAACTAATCAGCTAAACAATGTCACCAAGGGCCTCATCCAGGCTCTTCTTAAACAATTCCAGTGTCTCCACCACCTCCCTGGGCAGCACATTCCAATGGCCAATCTCTCTTTCTGGGAAGAATTCCTTCCTAACATCCAGCTTAAACCTCCCCTGGCACAGCTTGAGACTGTGTCCTCTTGCTCTGGTGCTGGGTGCCTGGGAGAAGAGACCAACCCTCACCTGGCTACAACCTTCCTTCAGATAGTTGTAGACAGCAAAAGGTCTCCTCTGAGCCTCCTCTTCTCCAGGCTAAGCAACCCCAGCTCCCTCAGGCTCTCCTCACAGGGATTGCTACCTCAGCAGGAAAAAATGGAGTTATCAAAAGCAAGGGATGTTCCTACTCTGTAGTAATTCTTTTATTGTTTTTTCTAATGATTTTGTAAAAGTGATTCTGTTGGGTTTGGCTTGTTGGGTTTGGCTTTTTGGGTTTGGCTTTTTGGGTTTGGTTTGTTGGTTATGTTGGTGTTTTTTTTCTCCCCCCTGTGATAATTCCTATTTCCAGCTTTACAAATGGCCACTCATTCAGCTGGATTTTTGCTGTAGTCAAAAGTCACTGGGGTCCTGAGAGGCCTTGTTGGTAGACAAAAACAGAACCAAAGGATAATTTGTTGGTCATACTTTGTATCACAGAATACTAAGGTTGGAGAAGACCTCTAAGACCATGGAGTCCAATCTAACCCAACTACCATGACCACTATACCACGTCCTGAAGCACCACATTTACAGTTGAACAACCCCAGCTCCCTCAGCTGCTCCTCATAGGGTTTGTGTTCCAACCCCTACCATTTAGAGTTGGTTTGTTGGTGGTTTCTTCTTTGTGTTGTATATTAAACAACCAGGTTCCTTTACCATGCTGACAAGCGCTGAAATGGGCTAAATATAGCCAAGGAACCCTCAGTAGGCTTTGGGCTAAATGTAGCCAAGGAACCCTCAGTAGGCTTTGGGCTAAATATATCCAAGGAACCCTTAGTAGGCTTTCACAGGCAGACTTATCTGGAGACCATTAATGTTTTAAACCACTATTTCCCAAATGCCATTAGCCCTCCTTCTCCAGAGAGTTTCAAAACCTACCTGGATGTATTTCAGTGTGGACTACTCTCAGTGATCCTGCTTTGGCAGGGGGGTTGGACAGGATGATCTCTTGAGGTCCCTTCCAACCTCTAATACTGTGATACTACTGTGATACTACTGTGATATTAGGACCCATAAGTACTTCCAGAACATGACATCCCAGGCTGAGAAGACATCTCAGCAAAATCAGTAGGTTCAGCCATGCTTTTATACAATGCTTCTATAGGTCAGTTGCTGTCTTCACTAGAGAGTGCCCAAGTCTGCCTCATCTGTTGGAGGAGGCTCAGGGGAGAGCTTATTGCTGTCTACAACTCCCTGAAGGGAGGCTGTAGATGGGAGGGGGTTGGTCTCTTCCCCTAGGCAATCAGCACCAGAACAAGAGGACATAGTCTCAGGCTGTGCCAGGGGAAGTTTAGGCTCGAGGTGAGGATAAAGTTCTTCACAGAGAAAGTTGTTAGCCATTGGAATGTGCTGGCCAGGGAGGTGGTGGAGTCACCATCCCAGGAGGTGTTCAAGAGGGGACTGAACATGGCACTTGGTGCCATGGTTCAGTAATCATGAGGTTTTGGGTGACAGGTTGGACTTGATGATCTTTGAGGTCTTTTCCAACCTTATTGATTCTATGATTCTATGATATTTTCTGAAAGGTCACTCTCCCTTTAGCAAGATGTTCTATTACTTTGATTGCATTCCTCTTTTCCTCTCCCCTTCCTTGGAAACCCAGCTAAATCCTTAGCTCAGTGTTGAGAAACACAGCAGCTGGTTATGTTAGATGAACTGAGCCCCAGCTTGCTCTCCACAGAAAGTTTCTTGACATCATTTTTTCTTTCCTCTCAAAGTTTCTTTTCTTTTTCCTTTTTATTTTTTTTCCTTGCAGGAGAAGTGTGCCAAGTTCAATTAAACCTTTATAAGAAGAAAACTGCTGAGAGCATAGCCAAGATTAATTAATACAAATGAGATGTAGCAGAAGTTATCCTCTCAACACCATACAGGGAGAAGTCATTGATCTGCCTTTGCAGCCAATTTCCCCTGTCTTGGAGGAAAGGCTTGCAGAATGTGACAATTGCTTAGATGACCCACTTGTCTAAATCCTTGCTTATCCCTGCCATGCATAGATTTCCATGGAAACATGAGGCAAAAATTTAGTTCACTGGGAGGCTGATGGAATATTGGATCAGGCTGCCCAGGAAAGTTGGGGAGTCTCCCTCTCTGGAGATGTTCAGACCCCACCTGGATGCATTCCTGTGTGATCTGTTATAGGTGACCCTGCTCTGGCAGAGGGGCTGGACTAGATGAGCTTTTGAGGTCTCTTCCAGCCCCTAATATTCTGTGATTCATGCTGAAAGGCAGATGCTATCAATGTTTAAAGAGTTTCCTTGGGATTCAGCGATTTTAGCACTCATTGGTACACACATTTTTATCATAGAATCATAGAATTGTTAGAGTTGGAAGGGACCTCAAGGATCACCCAGTTCCAACACCCCTGCCATGGGCAGGGACACCCCACACTACATCAGGTTTCTCAGATCCACATCCACCCTGGCCTGTTCCAGTGTCTCACCACCCTCATGGGGAAGAACTTCTTCCTAGCATCCAATCTAAATCTACCCATTTCTATTTTTTTTCCATTCCCCCCTACTCCTATCACTCCCTGACACCCTAAGAAGTCCCTGCCCAGCTTTCTTGTAGCCTCCTTCAGATACTGGAAGGCTACAATAAGGTCTCCTCAGGGCCAGGCTGGATGTGGCTGTGAGCAACCTGCTGTAGTGTGAGGTGTCCCTGCCCATAGCAGGGGAGTTAAAACTAGGTGACCCTTGAGGTCCTTCCAACCCTAACAATTCTATGATTCTGTGATTCTCATCATGCTGGATGCAGCTGGGACTTGTCAGCAAAACAAAGAGCAAACAGCAGCATTTCAAAGAACCTGCATGCTTTCATTATATGTGAACACCTACCTGTTTATAAAGATTATATTCCAGCAAGATAAGGGAAAAAATAGACTTGGTTAAGCTGACATTTTAGCGCTAAAGGAGTAGAAATTTGCAACACATAAGGTCTCTAAGTATAACACAACTTTGTCAGCAACAGTAGATAAAATTTAAAGGGTAAGAGTACCCTAGAAACAGCAGAGAAGCAGGGCAGAGAAACAAGAAGCGGTGACACAGAAGCACGATCTCTGCGGTGTATTTGTGACATTTTGTAGCAGAGACAACACTCTGTAACCTCTCTCTGGTGCGAGGGGTTGGAAAGGGAAAACAACTGACATTCAGCAGCTCCTGCTTACCACCAGCACCTAGGAACCTCACTGCTCTGCATGATCGCGCTGTCTAAGGCACAAATGCAACTCCAGTTGCAGTAAGTGGTTGCTTAAACACTGAATGTAAGCAGCCACAGAATCAAAGAGTTGTTAGGGTTGGAAAGGACCTCAAGGATTATCCAGTTCCAACCCCCCTGCCATGGGCAGGGACACCTCACACTACTGGCCATTGGAATGGGCTGCCCAGGGAGGTGATGGAGTCACCATCACTGGAGGTGTTTAGGAAGAGACTTGCTGGGGTTCTTGGTGCCATGGTTTAGTTGATTAGATGATGTTGGGTGATAGGTTGGACTCGACAATCTTGAAGGTCTCTTCCAACCTGGTTAATTCTATTCTATTCTATTCTATTCTATTCTATTCTATTCTATTCTATTCTATGCTATTCTATGCTATGCTATTCTATTCTATTCTATTCTATTCTATTCTATTCTATTCTATTCTATTCTATTCTATTCTATTCTATTCTATTCTATTCTATTCCTCAGAGCCACATCTAGCCTGGCCATCAAAACCACTGGGGAGAAGGCTTCCAATACCTCCCTGGGCAACCTGTGCCAGTGTCTCACCACCCTCATGGGGAAGAACTTCTTCCTAACATCCAATCTGAATCTACCCATTTCTAATTTTGCTCCATCCCCCTAGTTCTATCAGTTTCTGACACCCTAAAATGTCCCTCCTCAGCTTTCTTGGAGACCCCTTCAGGTACTGGAAGGCCATAATTAGGTCTCCTTGAAGCCTTCTCTTCTCCAGACTGAACAGCCCCAACTCCCTCAGTCTGTCCTCACAGCAGAGGAGCTCCAGCCCTCTGATCATCCTTATGGCCCTTTTCATCCATGATTCATCCTTTCTCCCCTCTGCCTTAGCATGCTTCCCTAAGTGGGTTTCAGTGGTTGCCAAGGATTTGGTAGAGATGCTATGGAAAGCTGCTTCAAGATCAGCATCACATTTTCCCAACACCTTGCATGCCTGCAGATTTCTACTAATATCATTTAATATGATATTAACAAAGGGAGCATTAACAAAGGACATTGCAGAACTAAAAGGGCAGGCAGAGGACAGGTTCAGATTTCTCTTGATGCTTATTTTAAGAAGAAAAGCAGCCTGAGCATTGACAAGCTGACCCCACAAATCAAAAATCAAGGGACAGAACTAGCAAAGAAGGCTCCAGGACTGTAAACCTGCACCAGCCATTTTCAGTGCCTGTGGAATGATCCTTTAGTTAATGTTCTCCCAGGAATTAGCACTTCTCAAGTTGGGTTTTTTGTAAAGTTATTTTATTTGGTGGTTTGGGTTTATTTTTTCCCCCACATTAGCCTCTAAAGCAAACAGCCTTGAAAGTTAAGGTTTTATCCTGAAAAGAATCAAGCATGGCCTCATGATCACCTGATATCTGGCTCTTGATTAGCTACACATTGGTTTTAATTATCCACCTGCTTTCAATTAAGTACCAGGAAATCCATCCTATTAGCAGTACAAGCTAATCACCCTTGCACATAAACAGAAGTCCTCTAGTGTTTTTTTTTGCTCAGGGTGCATGTGAAGGATAAAAACAGTTTAAATAGGTTTTTCTAAAGCTTATAACCTTCTTGCCACCAGTAGTAACAAAACACCTGTTTTAAAACCTATACATAGATCAGTATTAGTGGTTTAGGTGGGTTGGATTGGTCGATGGGTTGGACGTGATGATCTTGAAGGTCTCTTCCAACCTGGTCTGGTCTATTCTATTCTATTCTATTCTATTCTATTCTATTCTATTCTATTCTATTCTATTCTATTCTATTCTGTTCTAATGAGGGTGGTGGGACTCTAGAATAGGCTGCCCAGGGAGGTTGTGGATGTCTCCTGCTTGGGGGTGTTCAAGACCAGGTGGGATAAGGCCTTGAGCAGCCAAGTCTAGCTGAGAGGCATCCCTGCCCATGGTTGGAGTACATGATCTCTAAGGTCCCTTCCAGCCTAAGCCATTCTATGGTTCTATGATTGTGCATTCACAAACATATCACTGCTTATTTTGAGGGGACATTAAAAGAAACTGAGGAAGGAAGCACTTTTGAATGCCTTTTGAAAACAATAAGCAGTTGGTATGTCATCATATCTTCAAAATCCTGACCCTGCCCTTCCCTAAGATAAAGAGGGCTTTGTTCCATGCACTGCTTTGAAAACATGTAATGCTCATGGTATCAGCTGTATGAGAAGCCCTAATATTCTCCAGATGTGTAAAAGAATGATGCACATCCAGCCTGGCTTTGAAAATCTCCAGGGATGTGTCTTCCACCACCTCCCTGGGCAACCTGTGCCAGTGTCTTACCACCCTCATGGGGAAGAACTTCTTCCTAACATCCAATCTCAATCTACCCATTTCTAGTTTTGTTCTATCCCCCTTAGTCCTGACACCTTAAAATGTCCCTTCCCAGCTCTTTTGTAGGCCCCCTTCAGATGCTCCAATGCCACAATAAAGTCTCCTTAATGAAGGGGAAATAAAGAAAATCTAAAGCAGTATAATACAGATGGGTGTCTCATTAAGAAAAATAAATTGTATGTAAAGAATATCTGTGGTGGATTAGAACGTAGAATCATGGAATTGTTAGGGTTGGAAGGGACCTCAAGGATCATCTAGCTCCAATCCCCCTCCCATTGGCAGGGACACCTCACATTACAGCAGGTTGCTCAGAGCCACATCCAGCCTGGCCTTAGAAACCTCCAGGGATGAGGCTTCTAGCACCACCCTGGGCAACCTGTGCCAGTGTCTCACCACCCCTAGTAGTGAAGAACAGAAACACTGAAGTTTGGGAGTTTAATTTTTAAAGCTGTATGCATTTTGTATTTCTAAGAAGCTGCACAGCTCTTTTAAACTGGAACCAGAAATGGAGCAATGCTGTAAATAAATAAATAAATGGATTCATAATCCAGCACTAATCAGTGAAATAATGTGCAGCACAAGAACACATAGCTTGGGGTGCTTGGTGCCATGCTTAGTTGTTTAGGTGGGTTGGATTGGTTGATGGGTTGGACGCATGATCTTGGAGGTCTCTTCCAACCTGTTTTATTCTGTTCTAAACACTGAACTGTGGAAGAGACCCAAAGATCATCAAGTCTAACCTGTCACCACAGACCTTATGAGTAAATCATGGCACCAAGTGCCACGTCCAATCCCCTCTTGAACCCCTCCAGGGATGGTGACTCCACCACCTCCCTGGGCAGCACATCCCAATGGCGAACAACTCTCTCAGTGAAGAACTTTCTCCTCACCTCATGCCTAAACTTCTCCTGGTGCAGCTTGAGGCTGTGTCCTCTTGTTCTGGTGCTGATTGCCTGGGAGAAGAGATCAACACCCTCGTGGCTTCAACCACCCTTCTGTTTTTTTTTCCTCTACAATGCTGGTCAAAATGGTAATTGCTGGCAGATCATATGTAAAACAGTCAGTAAAACTCCTCTAAACCCATGTTTGGAATTTGAT
The DNA here is from genome assembly GCA_011125475.1 of Melanerpes aurifrons. Taxonomy (NCBI): domain Eukaryota; kingdom Metazoa; phylum Chordata; class Aves; order Piciformes; family Picidae; genus Melanerpes; species Melanerpes aurifrons. The sequence continues at coordinate 4,206,502 of WWNC01000001.1, forward strand.
CCCCTCTGGAAAATAACTTCACAGGAGGAAAAAAAATATATAAAAAGAAAACAAAGGTGGGTGCTATTAATTTTCTCCATTCTAAGGATGCTTACAGGACAGAGGAGAAGATGACGTATAGTGGGGAGGTATTATACCTGATGGTTCTTATAGACCGGATATAAGAAAGCCTGCCATAAGATCTAATTATCAGGAATTGCCTTTTTCTGCCCCAAAGCAATCATTTTGGTGACAGCCTTCTATGCACTGTAAAACAAAATGGGAAGCCTGTGCTATAGCAACTGCCTCAGCGCCTCCCTTTTGCTTCCCCTGCTATCAGTCTCCCCCATCTCATTTATTTTCCACACATTAATGGTAGCAGTCACCTTGAGCTGGTGATGCAGAGTAATTTTCACAGAAACCTTGATCAGAAACCATAAATCAGCCTGATGTGCTTTTATGGTCTAATAACATTCTGCCTGCTCCTACAGGCCCTTATGTAAAACTGCATTGCGGAGAATCCCCTGGATTGTTGTGGTTTGGTTTCCTTCTTTCCTTCCCCCCACCCCCTCCACGCTTCCCTGTATCCCTGTAAGACATAAAAATACCTGCAAGGCCCCAAGATTAAGATGCTTTGCTAACACCTGTAGACGTGGAAACACTCAATATCGTTGTGTAAACACGGGAAGCATTCACATCTCCAAGTGAAATGTGCTCTCTGCAGGTTTGTGTGCCTGCCTGCTGCTCCCTGTCTCAGGTCAGGGAAATGTAGCCTTCTGGCTCCGCTCGCCCAGACGCAGCGCATCAACAGGCAGAGCACACCGACGCCCAAATGCTTGGTCTAGATTAGAAAGCGCTAACCTGTACAGCTGCCTCAGCACATCCACCCACAGCACAGGAGCCTCCTTCTCAAGGTGAATCCTGGCTGTAAGATGCATTAAAGTCTTCGGGGGGTTTATATTTAAGAACTTAGGAAAAGAGGGGGTTGAGTGGTTAAGGCTTCAGTCTTCCTCTCATGCAAATCAGAATTATTACTTACTTTAGGCAATCCTTTCCCCTTTGATATTCTCAGGTTGCATAAAGCAGAAGGTTTTTATTGTGTACCCCACAGGTTGGTTCTGGTTTCGTTTTTTGTTTGTTTGGGGGTTTTTACTTGATGGTTTGAGTCTTCCCTTCCCTTCCCTTCCCTTCCCTTCCCTTCCCTTCCCTTCCCTTCCCTTCCCTTCCCTTCCCTTCCCTTCCCTTCCCTTCCCTTCCCTTCCCTTCCCCTTCCCTTCCCTTCCCTTCCCTTCCCTTCCCTTCCCTTCCCTTCCCTTCCTTCCCCCTCCTCTCCCCTCCCCTCCCCTCCTTGAGTCTCCTCTCCTCTCCTCTAGTCTCCTCTCCTCGAGTCTCCTCTCCTTGAGTCTCCTCTCCTCTCCTCTAGTCTCCTCTCCTCTCCTCTAGTCTCCTCTCCTCGAGTCTCCTCTCCTTGAGTCTCCTCTCCTCTCCTCTAGTCTCCTCTCCTCGAGTCTCCTCTCCTCGAGTCTCCTCTCCTCTCCTCGAGTCTCCTCTCCTCGAGTCTCCTCTTCTCTTCTTCACCTTGTTTGAGAATGTGCAATGTTCTTTGAATCAAATTTGGGGGTTCAATATTTAGTTAGTTAGTTAGTTCGTTAGTTTGGTTTGCCACTGTATTCCTACCTGTAATGGAGAATAATTCTTCTCCCTGGCCTTGCAAAGCTGATAGGGCAGCTCCCATCCACACTCTCACCCCCAGCAGTAATTCTAATCACTTCTCTGTCACACAGCTTTGTGTACATGACGTACATGAAAGCTCAGACGTGTATTTGATATACATGAAAGCTCAGAGTTTATACCACACATGCATACATTTATTCACCATTTTTGGTTCTTCATTATCTATTTTTGGACAGAATTATCTTTTCTTCCATTGCTGTCAATATTGTCATTGTTTCTTTTATGAACCATTTCCTACAGATTTTATTCAGCCTCTCCCAGTCAGGAAGCTGATACCTCCAATCAGCACATGACCAAGTGCTCATGATTCACCACATCTCTCATGTTAGGGCTTGCAGAGAAACTCTCAGCACTCAGTACAAAATGCCAGCTTGTAAAAGGTGGATTCATTGTTTCAGTACCTGGGATATTGGTAGGTGAAGAGAAAACAGAGTGTGGGATGGGTATCTTACTGTCTTTCTCTGATACAACTCACAGTATGAACATAAGAAAGGTTGGTTGTCTGCCTGCAGAAGGCTTTTGCAAGCTGATTTGTGAAGAGGGTATACAGGGTAGCAAGGAAAGAACAATGGAGGGAAATGAAGTAAAAGAGATATCCCTTTCAGATTTGCTGATTCATAGCTGTGAATAATGCAGTGGCAGCACCAAACCAGACATAAACAATTCAGCCTCAGCATTCAGTCCCAGAGAATGTTCTTTCCCAATCCCAAATAGCCACACTCTCCTGAAGTAATACTTCTCTAATGTTAAAATCAAGGAAGGAATCACCAATTGAAAATGAGCTGAATGTCAGTTAAATCTGGAGTAAGAATGGTTACACAATAGGATACTTTGTTATTGTAAACCTTGCCTACTTCAAAGAAAACTGGGGCTTTGAAATGGAGTGAGTGCTGCCCATCTTATCTTGAAGACTCATCTTGCTTAGTTTGGTAGAATCATAGAACAGAATCAGAGAATCAACCAGGTTGGAAAAAGACCTCAGAGATCTTCAAGTCCAACCTATTACCTAATACCTAACACCTCCTGACAACTAAACCATGGCTCCAAGAGCCACACCCAATCCTTTTTTGAACACCTCCAGGCATGGTGACTCTACCACCTCCTCGGGCAGCCCATTCCAATGGGCAATCACTCTCTCTGTATAGAACTACTTCTTAACATCCAGCCTAAACCTCCCCTGGTGCAGCCTGAGACTGTGTCCTCTTGTTCTGGTGCTGGTTGCCTGGGAGAAGAGACCAACCTCTGCCTGTTTATAACCTCCCTTCAGCTAGTTGTAGATGGCAATAAGGTCTCCCCTGAGCCTCCTCTTCTCCAGGCTAAGCAGCCCCAGCTCCCGCAGTCTCTCCTCATAGGGCTTGTGCTCCAACCCCCTCACCAACTTTGTTGCCCTTCTCTGGACATGTTCCAGCAAGTCAACCTCCTTCCTAAACTGAGAGGCCCAGAACTGGAGTAGTCCACACAGGAATGCAACTAATCAGTAGGGAAGAAAGATATTCACTTATCTTCAACTTACTCATCACAAAGTTTCATTTCATTCACAGCAGATATAAGCTACCCACAGTGAGGATTTCACAGAATGACAGAATGTTAGGGGTTGGAAGGGACCTCTAGAGATCATTGAGTCCTGCCAGAGCAGGTCCACCTAGGGCAGATCACACAGGAACACATCCTGGCAAGTTTTGAATATCTCCGGAGATGGAGACTCCACAGCCTCTCTGGGCAGCCTGTCCCAGTAGCTTGTGACAGTCCTTATGAGAGTGTGATAGGTTCTTGGGATTTTTTGTTTGTTTTGCCATCACTATAACAGAAAATGCTTTATGCCCTGGCAAGTACTGTAACTGGGGAGCATTTGTGGGGGAGAGGATGTGTGTGTATAGATATTCTCCAAATATCCTTCTGTTGCACATATTACAGAAAGAAACAATGAAAAATGCCAAATATTTTGTGAAAACGTCCTTGCTGACTCTGTAGTAGTTTGCTTCCCATACTGTGTCCAGTTCTGGAGCCCTATTACAGGAGGATCTGGAGGTGCTGGAAGGTGTCCACAGAAGGGCCACAAGGATGAGCAGAGGGCTGGAGCTGCTCTGCTATGAGGACAGACTGAGGGAGTTGTGGCTGTTCAGTCTGGAGAGGAGAAGGCTCTGGAGAGACCTAATTGTGGCCTTGCAGTATCTGAAGGGAGCTATAAGAAAGCTGGGGAGGGACTTTTGAGGGTGTCAGGGAGTGATAGGACCGGGGGGGGGAATGGAACAAAACTAGAAATGGGGAGATTGAGATTGGATGTTAGGAAGAAGTTGTTCCCCATGAGGGTGGTGAGAGCCTGGCACAGGTTGCCCAGGGAGGTGGTGGAAGCCTCGTCCCTGGAGGTTTTTGCAGCCAGGCTGGATGTGGCTGTGAGCAACCTGCTGTAGAGTGTGTAGTGCAGGGGGGGTGGAACTGGATGATCCTTGAGGTCCCTTCCAACCTTAACAATTCTATGCTTCTATGATTCCTTGTACTGATTGCTGTATCAGTCCCACAGCTTTTGCTTCTGTTTTAATATTTAACCTCCTGTAATTTGCAACCCCAACTTTACTCAGCAGTGGAAATTCTCTCCTTAGTGCTTCACAGGTAAGTTAACTTGCCAGGATTCCACGTGTGGAGAGAGACTTGAACAAAACTGCTTGCCAGAGTTTTGTCCAATAAATAGTTTGGACTAAACCACCTCTTTTTGGTTTTATTTTGATTTGGGGTTTTGTTGTGTTTTGTTTGCTTTGGTTTGGGGTTTTTGCTTTGTTTTGTGTGGTTTGGAGTTTTTGTTTCATTTTGTTTGGTTTGGGGTTTTTGTTTCATTTTGTTTGGTTTGGGTTTTGTTTCATTTTGTTTGGTCTGGTGGTTGTTTATGTACAGCATAAATACTGTCTTTGCAGAATGTAGTGGTTTATCATGGTTTGTGGCTGAAAATCACTGTTCATGACAACTCTTCTATAATCCATAGTTATTTGCAGTTCCACACTCATTCTGATGATTACACAGTCAGCAACCACTGCTGAGAATGAAGACCTGTAGTTCCCCATGCCCAGAGATTACTGAAAGGATGTTTACTGTTCTTACTGAAAACTTCCTCATCTGAATCAAAATTTCTTCTCTGTTTGATTCAACAAATCTCTTCCTGAGAGGTTGGTCCATTTTTTCCCCCTTGCAGCTCAGTGCAATTAGTTGTCAAGAATACCTTCCCCATCTTCTCCCGCAGATAAGTCCCGTGCAAATAATCTTCATTGTTTTGCTAGCAGCAGAACAAGAATCCTACAGAGGTGAGGCCCTTAAACCTGTGTGAATGGCCAGGACAGATTTATTGAACTCCTGTGGATGGCACCAGAAGCACGTGTGTTAGAAGGGGCCATTCAGACTGCAAGCAAGTTGTATAATGCACATTGTGGGGATTTTGTGACAGTAATGTGCATAAAAGACATTCTAACAAAAAAACCTGTCAGTCTAAGGAGCAGCAGCATGGCTGTCTCATTGCTGAGGTAGCACAGATGTCTTATTGATGATGGGGCATGAAAAGTGTTTGAAATCCATTTTCTGATGTCAGTTTCTGATGTTCTCCTGATCTGGGGAAAATCTATCTACATGCATCCCACTTATTAAATGTGGGTCTTCAGTTCCTAATTTCTCCAGCATAAAACCCAGGGTGCTTATTTATCTTCCTATATAGCAAAAAAAACAAACCCAAAACCAAACACCATAACAACAGAATGTAGGCAATTCCCTGAAACAAGCCCTAGGAATTGATGTGCTGCTTCTAGGTAGGGTTTATTTGTGGAGATCTGCTAATTTGGCAGGCATTCACTGCCAGAGTCAGCCTCTTTCTAGCCCTCCTTGCAAACCCCTGGTCACCAACATGGCTAAAATCCCAAGGAATATTCCCTTTCTGGGGTGGAGGGTAGTGGAGGGAGGGCTGGTGGCTTTAGGAAGAAATGAGAAAGCTCTGAATGTCGCATTGCAGGGCACAGGCTTCAGTGCATGCTATAACTTACAATGACAAGTTATCATTTTGAGAGCCCTGCTCAATCTAGGGAGGGATTAAGAGCTGTGGTTCAGCTCATGAGAATTTTCCTCATAGTTTGATTTCCAAACACTCCAGACTCCAGAAGCAAGCTGTCATTTCAGAGCACCAGCCTGAAATCGTGAGGAACAAAAGAGAGGTAGTAGCTATAAAATAATAATCAAGGGAGGTAGTTTTCCACACCGCTATGTGAATAAAAAGGAAGGAAGGAAGAAACAGAGGTCTTGGAAAGGCATTACAAAGAATGTCTGGAAGATCAAAACTGCAACCAGAGGAAAATTAGGCTGCAAGTTCAAAAGGTTACAATGCCACCTGCATGGCTATTTCTTACTGAAGAACTGAAATGAATCTGAACTCTGAAGCCTTTTGAAGCTCTCCCATCACTAGTGCAGATGCGGTTCTATTGTGGGTGGTTAGCACTTTGGTTTCAGCTAATTGTATTTGAAAGTATTCACAACAACTAAGACACATTTGAGTATTCTGCCTACCTACAATGGCTTGAACTGAATGCAGATGCCTTGGGGGCCTCCCTGTGAAAGGGGAGGCTCACAGAATTCTCTATCAAACAACCTCCCTGGTTTCTTTGAAGTGTCATCATTTATTGGTAACATTTTGGTCTCTTACTTATTGTGCAGGTCATGCTCTAATTAATCCAGGCACTTTGGAGGTGGAGAATAGACACAATTCAGAAAGCTCAAGAGAACCTTGTTTAGTAGTTTTATGGTAAAAATAAAACCCCAGAAAATATAATCCTTTAGTTGGAAAATATTGTTTTCAATAATAAGGAACCCAAAATAACTGTAGGTGTAGAACTGCTGCCTTTAATGCCTTGCTGCTTGTGTTTCCAACAGAACTTAATTTGTAACAAGGATAATGCTGATTCTTGCTTCTCTTTTTGGAACTGAATGAAAGTCTTGTGGTAAATGCTTTGCTTGTTCTGGGTTTTGTTTGTTTCTCTCTTTGCTTTTTCATTGTATCTAACCTCTCTTTCTTATGTCTTTATGAAACTGGAGGAGGAAAATGTAAGGAAAGCTTTGAGGCCACGAGCACAAGCCCAGTGAGGAGAGGCTGAGGGAGCTGGGATTGTTTAGCCTGGGAAGAGGAGGCTCAGGGGAGACCTTATTGCTGTCTACAACTACCTGAAGGGAGGTTGTAGCCAGGTGGGGGTTGGTCTCTTCTCCCAGGCAGCCAGCACCAGAACAAGAGGACACAATCTCAAGCTGCGCCAGGGGAAGTTTAGGCTCGAGGTGAAGAGAAAGTTCTTCACTGAGAGAGTCATTTACCTTTGGAATGTGCTGCCCAGGAATGTGGTGGAGTCACCATCCCTGGAGATGTTCAAGAGGGGACCGGACATGGCACTTTGTGCCATGCTTTAGTCATAAGGACTGTGGTGACAGCTTTGACTTGATGATCTTTGAGGTCTCTTCCAACCTTGGTGATACTGTGATTCTGTGAAATTTTCATATCAGATTAAGAGATATAGAACACCAAACCCTTCAGTGGCAGGGAGGTCAGATTTCACTCATGTTGGTAGTAGAAGGGCTTTCATTTTGTTAATTTTGATATCCTCCTTCCTCAAAGCAAGATCCACATCCTTTCTAGAAAAAGCTTTTACTTAAGAAACAATTGTTAAATGATATTTCTTTAAGAGCCTGGTCTATTGAGGAAAGAGATTTCAAAGAGATTTTAGGTGATTCTTAGATGTACTGGAAGGTGTCCAGAGAAGGGCAACGAGGCTGGGGAGGGGTTGGAGCACAGCCCTGTGAGGAGAGGCTGAGGGAGCTGGGGTTGCTTAGCCTGGAGAAGAGGAGGCTCAGGGCAGAACTTATTGCTGTCTACAACTATCTGAAGAAAGGTTGTAGCCAGGTGGGGGTTGTCTCTTCTCCCAGGCACCCAGCACCAGAACAAGAGGACACAGTCTCAAGCTGTGCCAGGTTTAGCTGGTTTAGGCTGGATGTTAGAAAGAAAGATGATAGAAAGAGAGATTGGCCATTGGAATGTGCTGCCCAGGGAGGTGGTGGAGTCACCATCCCTGGAGGTGTTTATGGAGAGACTGGATGGGGCACTTGGTGCCATGGTTTAGTTGATTAGATGGTGTTGGGTGACAGGTTGAACTCGGTGATCTTGGAGGTCTTTTCCAACCTGGTCTATTCTATTCTATTCTATTCTATTCCATTCCATTCTATTCCATTCCATTCCATTCCATTCCATTCCATTCCATTCCATTCCATTCCATTCCTCCTTTCTGTAAAGCCTATAGTGGTCTTCAGACCTCATGCAGGATATTTTTTCCCACTTGTCAGTGTACAATTAACAGCCAATTAACTTTATTCAGCATCAGATAGTTCAGTAAAATCAAGGTTGGAAAAAAATTTTCAGGAATAATAAAGAAAAAGAAATATGGAACAAAATAAATGGAAAAAATAAGTGTAATATAAATTAGCCTTATAATTATTTTTGGGTTGCAATTACCATATATGTTTACATATTGGTGCAGTAATTTTAACTCAGGGAACAGAATTTGTTTTGCAGTTCACTGCTGCTTTATTCTTGTAGGCAGCATATAAAAAATACGTCTCAGTCTTTCTTCTAACCTTTTATCTGGCTGGGGAATTACTACAGCGTATGCCAGGCAAGTTGTTTGCTTTGTTTATGAGGCATTGGTTTGCTCCTGTGGTAGGAAATACAATATCAATAAATAAGCTATAAGTATATGCATACAGTTCTCTATTTGCTTATATGATCAATAACCTTAATCCTGTGCCTGGAGAGCAGTGGTAGTGAAGTTGATCAGGACCTGATTCTCAGAAGCTATCACTCTGGCTGCTTTGGTCATTTGCTGAGTGTTATGCCACTATGAACAGGAACTCTAAGAGACAAATCAGAAGATAAGGAAGTGCCAAAGTTCACGCTGAGCTCTGTTTGGGTTTCTCAAATCATCATTACACCAGCTCTTAATTTTGTAACCATTTCATTTTCACAGGAAGTACCTGATAAAACTAATTTAATTTAAAAACAAGACAGTCAGCACCTTCAGGTCCTAAATTATTCAGTTCTCTGTGACAGGACAATGATTCTGCAATAGCATAAATGAAATTTGCATCCTCCTGAAAACATTCACATACAGGCTTGGATTTCCCTAAATGCCAGGTTAATGAGGTGCACTCAGTTCAGATTTGCAAACAAGTCACCATTACATTTCAGCTCTGCTACTTGTGTTCCAAGAGATGATAAAACAATAAAGGTCTGCATTCAGCTATGGCTCTGTCTGCCTTGCCTTACTGGATCTTGAGTGTCTGTAAACAAAGTTGTTGCAGCACAAAATATCCACATGCACACACCATAGTGGATAGGATAGGATAGGATAGGATAGGATAGGATAGGATAGGATAGGATAGGATAGGATAGGATAGGATAGGATAGGATAGGATAGGGATAGGATAGGGTAGGGTAGGGTAGGGTAGGGTAGGGTAGGGTAGGGTAGGAAGGACAAGATAGAATAAATTAGCATAGGATAGGATAGGATAGGAAGGATAGGATAGGATAGAATTGGATAGGATAGGACAGGACAGAATTGAATTGAATTGAATTGAATTAACCAGGTTGGAAGAGACCTTTCAGATCATCGAGTCCAACCTATCACCCAACACCATCTAATCAACTAAACCATGGCACCAAGCACCCCATCCAGTCTCTTCCTAAATACCTACAGGGTGACTCCACCACCACCCTGGGCAGCAAATTCTAATGGCCAATTACTCTTTCTATGAAGAATTTCTTCCTAACATCCAGCCTAAACCTCCCCTGCTGCAGATTGAGGCTGTGTCCTCTTGTTCTGGTGCTGCTGGGTGCCTGGGAGAAGAGACCAACCCCCACCTGGCTACAACCTTTCTTCAGGTAGATGTAGACAGTAATAAGGTCTCCCCTGAGCCTTCTCTTCTCCAGGATAAACAACCCCAGCTCCCTCAGCCTCTCCTCACAGGGCTGTGCTCCAGACCTCTCCCCAGCCTTGTTGCTGTTCTCTGGACACGTTCAAATGTCTCAATGTCCTTCTTAAATTGAGGAACCCAGAACTGGACACGGACCCAAGGTGTGGCCTATCCAGTACTGAGTACAGGTCAGAATGACTTCCCTGCTCCTGCTGGCCACTCTATTTTTGATGCAGGCCAGGATGCCATTGGACTTTTTGGCCACCTGGGCACACTGCTGGCTCATGTTCTTGTGGCTGTCAACCACAAACTCCACCCACTGATGTCTGCAGTTGGTTTCAGTGTATGCAGCATCTCACAGTTAATATTCAGCATATTTCAGGCAGGCATTTGATAGGAAGTGGAGGATCCAGGGGCATACTGTCAGGATGAGGAAAATAACCACTCATGAGAATAAATCAGAAAAATGACCTACTCTAAAACACAGGCAAACTGTAATTTGCAGGCATCAACCAACCACTGAAACACTTGCAATCAAGTTCACACTGGTCGTCTTTTCACAGTTCTAGGTGTACATGACTGCCACACACACACACATGCAAAGTCTGGTCCCCTCTAGAATGGCAAAGATTCCTTTGGAATTCCTGAGGTGGGAATGCTGCCCAGGAGGACCACACCAATCATTGCTCACACAATTACCACTGGTACAGATGAAACAGTCAGCAATGGTACTGATGAAAGCAAATGCTTGCTTGCCCAGAAGTCTCCTTAACATGAATGTCAGGGAATATTGACCAAGGTGGTGAGGTTTCTGCCTGTTGTTATGGTAACAGGAGGAAAAAGAATCTTCTGTGCTTCATGTAGAAAATGAGCCTGAAACAGAACTGTGAGGGAGAGCAAGATGGGTCCTACAGGCCATAATTAGAATAGAATAAAATAGAATTAACCAGATTGGAAAGACCTTCAAGATCATCAAGTCCAACCTATCACCCAACACAATCTAATCAACTAAACCATGGCACCAAGCACCCCATCCAGTCTCTTCCTAAACACCTCCAGGGATGGTGACTCCTCCACCTCCTTGGGCAGCACATTCCAATGGCAAGTGACTCTTTCTATGAAGAACTTCTTCCTAACATCCAGCCTAAACCTCCCCTGGTACAGCTTGAGACTGTGTCCTCTTGTTCTGGTGCTGGTTGCCTGGGAGAAGAGACCAGCCCCCACATGGCTACAATCTCCCTTCAGGTAGTTGTAGAGAGCAAGAAGGTTTCCTCTGGTCCTCCTCTTCCCCAGGCTAAGCAACCCCAGCTCCCTCAGCTGAAATGCACATCAGTCATATTTTGGCATAGCTCTTCACTTTCAGGCAAGTCCACTGAGGATGCAGAACCCATTAGGCTGTTAAAGGATTTTGAATTGTCTGTTAAAGCATTTTGAATGCCTACTACAGGCCACCTGATCAATAGGATCCCACTGATGAAGCCTCCCTGCTCCAGCTACAGGAGACTTCCCACTTGCAGGCTCTGGTGGGGAGTTCCAACTGCTCTGACATCAGATGGAAAAAAAATAGCATGGCAAGATGTAGGCAGTGAAGGACTGGTAAGACTGAAGGATGGGATGCCACCCACAGGGGACATGGACAGGCTGGAGAGGTGGGCTGAGGAGAATCTCATGCAGAGCTATAAGGTAAAGTTTAAGGTCCTGCATCTAGGATGAGACAGTTCCTGATTAATGATTCAGGCTGGGGGATGATGAAATTGAGAGCAGCCCTGCAGAAAAGGACTTGGGGCTGCTGGTGGATGAGGAGCTCAGCATGAGCCAATAATGCACACATAATGCACCAGAAGCCTCAGCTGCATCAAAAGAATTGTAGCCAGCAGGTCGAGAGAGGTGAATTCTGCCACTTCAGTGAGACCTCACCTGGAGTACTGCATCCAGCTCTAAATCCCTTGGCACAGGGGACATGGACCTGATGAATTGGTTCCAGAGGAGGGCCACACAGATGATCAGAAGCCTGGAGTACTTCTATAAGGACAGGATGAGTGAGTTGGGGCTGTTAAGCCTGGAGAAAAGAATGCTCTGGGGAGACCCTGTGACTAAGTTGCAGTGTCTGAAGGGGATGGACAGTAAGGCTGGATCAAGACTGTTTAGAAGGTCTTGCAGCAACAAGGTGAGGGGCAGTGGTTTTAAACTCATCTAGTTGGAGGTGTCCCTGCCCATTACATGGCAGGAGTGAGCTGGACAAGGTGATCTTTGAGAAGCTCTTCCAGCCCACTGCAACCTGTGAATCCCCTCCACAGAAGGCAGGGACTCCTTCAACTAGATCAGGCTGCCCAGGGCCCTATCGAGTCTCACTCTGAATACATCCAGGGATGGGGCCCCAACCACCTCCCTGTGGACAAACCCCTTCCAATGATTCCCACCCTCATAGGAAAGAACTTGTTCCTATTTACTTCTTATTGACCTTCCAAAGCTCTATAGAATCTCACAATGAAAACCACTTCAATTATTTTTTTTGTTTAACACTTTATTGCCACTGGGAATAGAAAGAAAGATTTCCACACTTAACCCTTCCCTTAACCACTGTCCTTTGGTCTGTATGAGTCACTTCATTGTTAATGAAGAGTCCTGCATCTGGGGAGGAATTATGAACTGCAGCAGTACAGGTTGGGAGGTGATCTGCTGGAGAGCAGCAGACTTGGGAGTCCTGGTGGGTGACAAGGGATCCATGGGGCAGCAATGTGTCCTGGGGGCCAAGAAGGCCAATGGGATCCTGGGCAGTGTTAAGAAAAGTGTGTCCAGCAGATCCAGGGATGTTACCCTCCCCCCCTACTCTGCCCTGGTGAGAACTCATCTTGAGCACTGGCTTCAGTTTTGGGCTCCCCAGTTCAACAGGGACAGGGATCTGCTGGAGAAGGTCCAGCATAGAGCTATGAGGATGCTTAGGGGACTGGAGCATTGCCTGGTGAGGAGAGGCTGAGGGGCCTGGGGCTTTTTATCCTGGAGAAGAGAAGACTTAGAAGGGATTTAATAAATGTTTATAAATATCTGAGGGCTGGGGTCAGGAGGGAGGGGACAGGCTCTGCTCACTTGCTTCCTGTGACTGGACAAGGAGCAATGGATGCAAGCTGCAGCACAGGAGGTTCCACCTCAACACAAAGGGGAACTTCTTTACTGTAGGAGTCACAGAGCACTGGAACAGGCTGCCCAGGGAGGGTGTGGAGTCGTCTCCTCTGGAGAATTTCAAGGTCTGTCTGGATGTGTTCCTGTGTGACCTGAGCTAGATTGTATGGTCCTGCTCTGGCAGGGGGCTTGGACTCGATGAACTCTTTGGGTCACTTCCAACCCCTGACATCCTGTGAGCCTGTAATTGTGTATACCACAAATTCTGTTTGGATTTGCTTTGACATGAGTGAGTATTGATTTAATTACACATGGGAATAGAAATGGTTTCTAAGGCAATTTCCCATACTTGTGTAAGATTCACTATATATGGCTTTAAAAATAAATTAATCAAGACTCCCTTTGAGTTTTTATCTGAACTAATGAAGCTGCTCATGAGTTTGGAGCAACTCAGCTGCATGGCACTTGCATATTTCTGCTGCTCTGCTAACTTATTTCACATGATAATTGCAAATGTCCCAAAAGCTATTTCAGAATAAACAGCAATGCAGGAATAGAATAGAATAGAATAGAATAGAATAGAATAGAATAGAATAGAATAGAATAGAATAGAATAGAATAGAATAGACCAGACCAGGTTGGAAGAGACCTTCAAGATCATCACATCCAACCTATCACCCAACACCACCTAATCAACTAACCCATGTAATCAAGCGCCCTGTCAAGTCTCCTCCTGAACACCTCCAGTGATGGTGACTCCACCACCTCCCCAGGCAGCCCATTCCAATGGGCAATCACTCTCTCCGTGTAAAACTTCCTCCTGACCTTCAGCCTGAACTTCCCTGGCACAGCCTGAGACTGTGTCCTCTTGTTCTGGTGCTGGCTGCCTGGGAGAAGAGACCAACCTCTGCCTGTTTACAACCCCCTTCAGGTAGTTGTAGAGAGCAATGAGGTCACCCCTGAGTCCCCTCCCTCCAGGCTAAGCAGCCCCAGCTCCCTCAGTCTCTCCTCACAGGGCTGTGTTCCAAGCCCCTCACCAACTTTGTTGCCCTTCTCTGGACTCGTTCCAGCAAGTCAACCTCCTTCCTAAACTGAGGAGCCCAGAACTGGACACAGGACTCGAGGTGTGACCTAACCAGTGCAGTGTACAGGGGCAGAATGACCTCCCTGCTCCTGCTGGCCACACTGTTCTTAATGCAGGCCAGGATGCCATTGGCCCTCTTGGCTGCCTGGGCACACTGCAGGCTCATGTTCATCCTACCATCAACCAGCACCCCCAGGTCCCTCTCTGCCTGGCTGCTCTCCAGCCACTCTGACCCCAGCCTGTAGCACTGCATGGGGTTGTTGTGGCCAATGTGCAGAACCCAGCACTTGGATGCCTCCTCTTGGATGATCTCCTCTTAAATATTCTAGGCTTGGAATACAGAACATCCAACTACCAAGGCTATTCCTGAATGATTGCTTGTATGGAAAAGAAAGAGGGACAAAACATGTGCCCAGGTGGCTAAGAAGGCCAAGGGAAGTTTAGGCTTGAGGTGAGGAGAAAGTTCTTCACAGAACTCTTCACAGAGTAATTGGCCATTGGAATGTGTTGCCTGGGGAGGTGGTGGAGTAACTGTCCCTGGAGGTGTTCAAAATGGGTTGGATGTGGCACTTGAAGCCATGGTTTAGTTGTCAGGAGGTGTTAGCTATTAGGTAATAGGTTGAACTTGATGATGTCTGAGGTTTCTTCCAACCTGGTTGATTCTATGATTCTACAGGACTCATGTAGATAGAATTTGAAATATTAAGGTCGGAAAAGACCTCTAAGATCATCAAGTCCAGAAATATTATATCTAGAAATGAATTCATAGATCCTAGAGCTTAAACCAACAAAGTCAGGCAAGCCAATATTTAGTCACTTTCTGGACTGTACAGGAAGGATGTATTGGCAGGGATCCTTTTGGGTCAGATTCTAGCTTTGCAAAGCCAGTCTTGCTTTGATTCAGATCTCTGCCATTTTGCATCAGGAGCCAGAATCTATACCTGGAAGTGCTGGACTCCCTTGCTGAAGCTGGCCTCTGCAGCTGAATTATCCATTCCTTTTATTTCTTTGTTATAAAACTGAAGATCAGGCTTTTTCTCCATGGCAGTTCTGCCAAGGAGTACTACTGGGAGAGACTGAAACAGTAGTAATGACCATCAAGGCAGAGCATCCCTTTTAATAGTAGTCATTTTCTCTGCCTATAGGATTACATATTTGTTCCAGACATCTTAAACCTTTTTAATTAGCTGCACCAATGGATCAAAATTGAAGTCATGCACACTTTTTTCCCTCTCCTCCCCCCAAGACCTATGAGATCTACACACCTTAGTAAGAATGGAAGTTGCCCACAAAGTCAGACTTTGCTTACATGCCCACTCTCGTTCAACTGGATCTAACAGAATAATTTCCAACTCATTACCCATCACATTTGAGGTTGTTTCTTGGTTTTGGGGTGGTTTTGGGTGATTACTGGTTACTAGCAACTGGTTGTGGAGGGGAGACCTCATTGCTTTCTAAAACTACCTGAAAGGAAGTTGTGGAGAGGTTGCTGCTGGTCTCTTCTCCCAGGTAATTAGTGATAGAACAAGAGAGAATGGCCTCAAACTGCTACTGGGAGGGTTTAGACTGGACAGTAGGAACAAAAATTCACAGCAAGAGTGGTCAGGGAGCTGCCTGAGGGAGGTGGTTGAGTTTCCAGCCCTGGATGTGTTTAAAGGTTGTTTGGATGTGGTGCTTGGGGCTATGGTTTAGGGGTGAGCCTTGTAGAGCAGGGCTGTGGGTTGGACTTGATGATCCTGAGGCTCTTTTCCAAGCTGAATGTTTCTCTGATTCTGTGCATTCACTGCAACATTCCAGCCACATCAGAGATGCTGTGATTACGATCAGCTTCCAGCTCTGCACTGTATGCACAGCTTCAACTCCTCCAATTTCCTCCTGGTGCGGCATGTACTTTCAGAAAGGCACTAGGTTTTTCTTCCCCATAATGCTGTCCTGTAGACATGTCCTTATTTCTGTGCACCTCCCTGAAGTGAGCTCTGTTCAGCCCTTTCCTTCTTTGCAATCTCTTTGCTCAGTCCAAATGTTCTGCTTAGATGTGTAACTGAGTAACGCCGTGAGTAATCGCAGATCCACTCCCAGCATTCCTCTTACTCCTCTGTGAATATACTTTAAAGTGTATTTGCTCTCATTGCAAGTTTACATATCAATCAAAAAGCTTTTCATTCCCTTGCCATTGGCTTTTGAGAGCATAGAGAATTCCCTTCTCAACGGAAACACAGTGAAAATCCAACAAAATGCAGAGGACTTCAGGCAGGGAACTGCTACTTTAAGAGGAGACCTAGATAAAACTAGGACAGTGCTAATCCACCTGTGCTGTTGCCATGCTAGGAACCAACTCATTTCAGATGCAGAAGGTCTCTGAGGATATCAGAGGTTCTACAATTTATTTTTTTCCTTCTTAAATGCTGCAAAAATATATCAAATAAATCCAAAGACAAGACTATTTTTTTCTTTAGTTCTACAGGATTGAGACTGACTACATGATCACAGGCTCACAGGGTGTCAGGGGTTGGAAGGGACAAAGAGATCATCGAGTCCAAGCCCCCTGCCAGAGCAGGACCACACAGTCTTGCTCAGGTCGCACAGGAACACATCTAGATGGGCCTTGAAAGTCTCCAGAGAAGGAGACTCCACAACCTCTCTGGGCAGTCTGTCCCGGTGCTCTGTGAGCCTTACAGTAAAGTTCCCCCTTGTGTTGAGGTGGAACTTCCTCTGCTGCAGCTTACATCCATTGCTCCTTGTCCTATCCCAGGGAGCAAGTGAGCAGAGCCTGTCCCCTCCCTCCTGACCCCCAGCCCTCAGCTAGTTAGAAACACTTATTAAATTAAACCTTATTAAATCCCTTCTCAGTCTTCTCTTTTCCAGACTAAAAAGCCCCAGGTCCCTCAGCCTCTCCTCCCCAGGCAGTGCTCCAGTACCCTAATCATCCTCGGAGCCCTCTGCTGGACCCTCTCCAGCAGATCCCTGTCCCTCTTGAACTGGGGAGCCCAGAACTGAATGCAGTACTCAAGATAAGTTCTCACCAGGGCAGAGTAGAGTGGGAAGAGAACCTCCCTGGATCTGCTGGCCACACTTTTCTTAATACAGCCCAGGATCCCATTGGCCTTCTTGGCCCCCAGGTCACATTGCTGCCCCATGGATAACTTGTCACCCACCAGGACTCCCATGGCTGTCTTTCTTCACATGCTTGGTATCTATGCCCAGAATGAGCTTAGGTCTTATCTATTGTGCAACCCAAGGATAGGAAATTGTGAAGTCTACAGCATCTCCCCTAAAGACTGAACTAGTTTTCTTTCTTCAATATTCTGCTTCAGTGCTTCTACAATCTTGTGACTGCAAGCAGTAAGAAAAAGGAAGCAAATGAAAAAGAATTTGCTGCTTGTAAGTGATGAAGTAATTCCCACCTGTTGGATTTTCTGGTTGCACTGAAAAGAAAGGTAATTCATCATTGGTGTCAACAGAGCATTTCAGTCAGAGTAGCTATTGTTGGGTTACCAATGGATTGATTAGTCCCTTGCTGTTCTGCTTCTCTTATGGGACTTTATGTACATATTTATTCCCTGGTGGAGCAGCAGGCTTCAGTTAAGGCAGATAAAAAGATACAGCAGACACTGGCCTAACCAGTGCTGAGTACAGGTCAGAATGACTTCCCTGCTCCTGCTGGCCACACTGTTCCTGATGCAGGCCAGGATGCCATTGGCCTTCTTGGCCACTGGGCACACTGCTGGCTGGTGTTCAGCTGCTGTCAACCAGTACCCCCAGGTCTCTTTCTGCCTGGCTGCTCTCCAACCACTCTGTCCCCAGCCTGTAGCACTGCATGGGGTTGCTGTAACCAGTGTGTAGAACCTGGTACTTGGATGTGTTCAATCTCATGCCCTTGGACTCTGCCCACCTGTCCAGCCTGTCCAGATCCCTCTGCAGATCTCTCCTACCCTCTAACAGATCAACTCCTGCCCCCAGTTTAGTGTCTTCTGCAAATTTACTGATGATGGCCAGACACACGTAAGCAGATTCTGTTTTGCAATGCAATGGGAAGCAAGAATTTTTCTCTGTAGTAAGTGGGTGGCTCAAAGCTATATTCTAAAATTCTCCCCTAGAACCTTTCTGGAAGTGTTCAGAGCTTGATGTGTTTTCCTAACCAGCTCTCAGCACCACAGACCTGTTGTACAGCGTGTCTGTCAACTGTGTGCAGTGTGAACTGTGTACTGGGAGAACTGCAGACAGTTTGGGACTCCCCAGTTCAAGCCAGAGATGGAAGTGCTGGAAGGTCCTGCTGAGGGCCGCAAAGTTGATAAGAGGAGAGGAGGATCTCACAGACAGAGGCTGAGGGTCATGGGGGTGTTGAACCCAGAGAGGAGAATACTGAGAGTACTGGGATCAGTTCTGGGTTCCCCAGCTCAAGAGGGACAGGGATCTGCTGAAGAGGGTCCAGCAGAGGGCTACAAGGATGCTTAGGGGACTGGAGCACTGCCTGGAGAGGAGAGGCTGAGGGAGCTGGGGCTTTTTAGCCTGGAGAAGAGAAGAATTAGAGGGGAAGATTTAGAGGGGATTTAATAAATGCTTATAAATATCTGAGGGCTGGGGGTCAGGAGGGAGGGGACAGGCTCTGCTCACTTGCTCCCTGGGATAGGACAAGGAGCAATGGTTGTAAGCTGCAGCACAGGAGGTTCCACCTCAACACAAGGGGGAACTTCTTCACTGTGAGGGTCACAGAGCACTGGAACAGGCTGCCCAGAGAGGCTGTGGAGTCTCCTTCTCTGGAGCATTTCAAGGCCTGTCTGGATGTGTTCCTGTGTGACCTGAGCTAGATTGCATGGCCCTGCTCTGGCAGGGGGTTGGACTTGATGATCTCTTTGGGTCCCTTCCAACACCTGACACCCTGTGACCCTGTGATCCTGTGATCTTATCAATGTTTTTAAATATCTGAAAGCAGGAAAGACAAGAGGATGGAGCTAGTCTCTTTTCAGTGATAGCCAGAGACAGGATAAAGGGGAAATGACACAAACTAGAAGGACACATAAGGAAATTTTTTGACTCTGAGAGTGACAGAGCATTGTATCAGGCTGCCTGCAGAGGTTGTGGTCTCCATGTCTGGAGATATTCAAAATCCACCTGGACACAATAGTATAGTATAGAATAGTATAGTATAGAACAGAACAGAATAGAATAGAATAGAATAGAATAGAATAGAATAGAATAGACCAGACCAGGTTGGAAGAGACCTTCAAGATCATCGTGTCTGACCTATCAACCAATCCAATCCACCTAAACAACTAACCCATGGCACCAAGCACCCCATCAAGTCTCCTCCTGAACACCTCCAGTGATGGTGACTCCACCACCTCTCCAGGCAGCCCATTCCAATGGGCAATCACTCTCTCTGTATAGAACGTCTTCCTAACATCCAACCTAAACCTCCCCTGGCGCAGCTTGAGACTGTGTTCTCTTGTTCTGGTACTGGTGGCCTGGGAGAAGAGACCAACCCCTACCTGGCTACAACCTCCCTTCAGGTAGTTGTAGAGAGCAATAAGGTCACCCCTGAGTCTCGTCCTCTCCAGGCTAAGCAACCCCAGCTCCCTCAGTCTCTCCTCATAGGGCTTGTGTTCCAAACCCCTCACCAACTTTGTTGCCCTTCTCTGGACTCATTCCAGCAAGTCAACATCCTTCCTAAACTGCGTTTGCAACATGCATTAGGAAGACCCGAAAGCTTTAGCACAGGCACTGGATTAAATTATCTCTGTGAGTCCCTTCCAACCCATACCATACCGTGATTCTATGATTCTTTGATCACAGAGCAAGCTCAGCAGAACCTGGCCAGAAGCAAAGCATCCTTGTGTGTTATATGAAATGGTATCCCACTTCAATCCTCAAGAGTTAGTTTCACTGCTGAGTTGAATGAAATACAAAAGATCTGGGCAGCCTGGGACCAATGCAGAGATGTGGGCTGCATGTGTAACAGGCTGGATTTTGAGTGCAAGTGATGGCTAAAGGAGCAATCTCCTTTCCTGTTTTGATTTGTATTTATTTTACTGCTGCCCTTTATACTGGCTACCAGCAGCGCTACTTGTTCTGAAAAGAGGAAGGAAAGGAAGGAACAAACAAAGCAAGAAGCCATCAAATTGAGTGCAGCAGCTGTCAAAGAGAAATAGGAATGTGCACTTTTGCTATGTTTTTATGCTGGCATGTCATGATTTTCAGGTTCACTGCAAGCTTTAACTCTTTTGGTTTAAAGAGATTGCAGCTATCATCTTGTCTCTTGACCAGCAGTATTGGAGCAGAAACTCTAAGATCAGGACCTGGTGAAAAATCAGGTTAGCTATTTTTGGTCCTTGTGGCCAGTTCTCCACTTTGCCACTGCAGTGGTGAAACAAGATGCTAGCAGGAGCCCTGTGCAAATTTATCAAGAGCCACAGGTATACTGACTCTGCAGCCTAGCTTGAGGACATAGTGATGTGTGTTCTTGGAGATGTGTCTTAACATCAATAGATGATGAAAAGACAGTGGAGTATTCTGTCTGGACTTGACAGTCTCTCCAGATGAGTATCATAGAACCATAGTTTCATTCAGGGTTGGAAGGACCACAAGGATCATCTAGTTCCAACCTCCCTGCCAGGAGCAGGGACACCCCACACTAGATCAGCCTGGCCAGAGCATCATCCAGCTTGCTCTTAAACACCTCCAGGGATGGGGCCTCAACCACCTCCCTGGACAACCCATTCCAAGGCTTCACTACCCTCATGGTGAAGAACTTCCTCCTCACATCCAGTCTGAGTACTCCTGTGATGTCCAGTGACGCTATCAGACTCAGCCAGATGGGATCATCAATAAATTTGCCCTTGAGAATATCTTTGAGGGAGAATGTAAACACCCTGAGTCAGGGAGTGCTAAGCATACCAGAACTGGATTCCTGTGCTTTGGTTCTCCAATTCTATCAAGAAAAAACCTGTTCAGTCTGGAGAAGAGAAGGCTCCAAGGAGACCTTACTGTGGCCTTCCAGTATCTGAAGGGGGCTACAAGAAAGCTGGGGAGGGACTTTTTAGGGTGACAGGGAGTGATAGGACTAGAGGGGATGGAACACAACTAGAAATGTGTAGATTCAGTTTGGATGTCAGGAAGAAGTTCATCCCCATGAGGTGAGACACTGGCACAGGTTGCCCAGGAAGGTGGTGGAAGCCTCATCCCTGGAGGTTTTATGTCCAGGCTGGATGTGGCTGTGAGCAACCTGCTCTAGTGTGAGGTGTCCCTGCCCATGGCAGGGGGTTTGGAACCAGATGCTCCTTGAGGTCTCTTCCAACCCTAACAATTCTATGATTCTATGACACTAAATCTTGTAGAAGAGAGTTCAGCTGGAAAACCTAAAACCAGCCCTTCATCAAAGTGCTTTCATATCATTAATGTGTGAGAGATTACTGCAGTTAGATGCATTTTTTGATTGGATGTCTCCAAGAGATATGTTCATGTATAACTCTGAGGGTTAAATGTTTGTTTTATAGTCAACATTTTTCTGTCCTTTAATATTTTTTTTTTGTCCCAAATTACTGGCATATATTTGAGCATGAAAAGCTATTTCCCTTTCCCTTTTCAGTTTTACTGTTGAATTTCCTGACACTGGCTATTAGTCAAAGTCATTTGTTGGCTTTATTGTGTAGAAATAACAGGATAAAGAAATCAGAAGCTGTTCTTTTCTGGAGAGCTCTTAATCTTTTGCTTCAAAGGCAGGAAACTCTCATAGAACAAAAATCATAAGTCAATCAGACCTTTAATATATTATTCCATTATTATTGCCTTTATCTTTCACCTTATTGGTTTTTTTTGAGTGATCATCTTTTGACATAGGCTACACTGGGCACAATCTGGGTAGAGCACATGACATACTGGGATAGTTTTTGGTGTTATTCATGTGCTTTCAGAACTTCTGCATTTCTAACTCAATACCTGTGACATTCAGCAAGTCTCAGTTTCTCAATAAATAAGCTTCCCTTTATATCAATAAATAAGCTTCACTTTAGATGGCTTTGGAGGTTCCTTCTGGCCTGGACTGTTCTATGATTAGGTTCTATGATTCTGTGATTCTATGGTTCTATGATGATTCTATGGTTCTATGGTTCTGTGATTCTATGGTTCTATGGTTCTGTGATTGTGTTGTTCTATGATTCTATGGTTCTGTGATTCTATGGTTCTATGATTCTATGGTTCTGTAATTCTATGGTTCTGTGATTCTATGGTTCTGTGATTCTATGGTTCTATGATTCTATGGTTCTGTGATTCTATAGTTCTGTAATTCTATGGTTCTGTGATTCTATGGTTCTACGGTTCTATGATTCTATGGTTCTGTGATTCTATGGTTCTATGATTCTATGGTTCTATGGTTCTGTGATTCTATGGTTCTGTGATTCTATGGTTCTATGATTCTATGGTTCTGTGATTCTATAGTTCTGTAATTCTATGGTTCTGTGATTCTATGGTTCTACGGTTCTATGATTCTATGGTTCTGTGATTCTATGGTTCTGTGATTCTATGGTTCTATGATTCTGTGATTGTATTGTTCTATGATTCTATGGTTCTGTGATTCTATAGTTCTGTAATTCTATGGTTCTGTGATTCTATGGTTCTACGGTTCTATGATTCTATGGTTCTGTGATTCTATGGTTCTGTGATTCTATGATTCTGTGATTCTATGGTTCTGTGATTCTATGGTTCTATGATTCTCTGGTTCTGTGATTCTATGGTTATATGATTCTGTGATTCTATTGTTCTATGGTTCTATGGTTCTGTGATTCTATGGTTCTATGATTCTATGGTTCTATGACTCTATAGTTCTGTGATTCTATGGTTCTGTGATTCTATGGTTCTATGATTCTATGATTCTATGGTTCTGTGATTCTGTGATTCTATGGTTCTGTAATTCTATGGTTCTCTGATTCTATGGTTCTATGATTCTGTGATTCTATGGTTCTATAATTCTGTGTTTCTATGGTTCTATAATTCTGTGTTTCTATGGTTCTGTGATTCTATGGTTCTATGGTTCTGTGATTCTATGGTTCTGTGCTTCTATGGTTCTGTGGTTCTATGGTTCTGTGATTCTATGGTTCTGTGATTCTATGATTCTATGGTTCTGTGATTCTATGGTTCTATGATTCTATGGTTCTATGGTTCTGTGATTCTATGGTTCTATGATTCTATGGTTCTGTGATTCTATGATTCTATGGTTCTATGGTTCTATGGTTCTGTGATTCTATGGTTCTATGATTCTATGGTTCTGTGATTCTATGATTCTATGGTTCTATGGTTCTATGGTTCTGTGATTCTATGGTTCTGTGATTCTGTGATTCTATGGCTCTGTGATTCTATGGTTCTATGATTCTGTGATTCGACTGTTCTATGATTCTATGGTTCTATGGTTCTGTGATTCTATGGTTCTATTATTCTTTGATTCTATGATTCTGTGGTTCTGTGACTCTGTGATTCAATGATTCTGTGATTCTATGATTCTGTGATTCTGTTATTCAATGATTCTGTGATTCTATAATTCTGTGATTTTATGATTCTATGATTCTATTCTTGATGATGAATCGTGATCTCTGGGAGAGGAGGCTTATAATTATGACCAGTTTCTAAATGGTCCCTCAATGCAATTTCACAGAATCACACAGCATCACAGAATTGTCAGGATTGGAAGGGACCTCAAAGACCATCCAGTCCCAACCTTCCTGCCATGGGCAGGGACACCTCACACTAGATCAGGTTGCTCAGAACCCCATCCAACCTTGCCTTAAAAACTTCCAGGGATGAGGCTTCCACCACTTCCCACTTTCAGTTCAGTTTCTCAGGGGGTTATCTAAGTCATACTTATTTTGGTCATGTCTATTGAGGTTTACAGATACATCAGTGGAAACTAGTTAAATCTGTATGTGGGTGAGAAATTCTTTTCTGTTTTAAAGACATGGGAATTGAGCTTTCATAGCACCAAAGTTAAGCATTAAAATCTATCATAGTTTAAAGAGTCAAGACACCTAAAGATAGCTATCAGCCAGGGTTAAATTTTACTGCAAAAAAACCCCAACAAAACAGACAGATAGAACTAAGGGTAAGGCTATTTAACACATTCATATTCTGAGGGGAATTTTGCATGACAGTGTTGTGTGAAGTTTCACTGCCTGTAAGACCTGAAATATCATTTATAAAGAAAGAGTGATGTTAAGAACAGAGTTGAAGCCACAGTATCACAGTACATTAAAGGTTGGAAGGGACCTCAAGAGATCATCCAGTCCAAGCCCCCTGCCAAAGTAGGATCCCCCAGGGTAGTCTGCACAGGAATGCAGCCAGGTGGGTTTGGAAAGCCTCCCAGAGAAGGAGACTCCACAACCTCTCTGGGCAGCCTGCTCCAGGGCTCTGTCACCCTCACGGTGAAGTTTCTCCTCAAGTTGATGTGAAACCTTCTATGCTCAAGCTTGAACCTGTAATTTCATCACCAAAAAGAGTTTGGTCCACTCCACTTGACACCCACTCTTCTTTTACTCTCTACAGTGACTTGAATGGAGGCTGGTGTTGGTCTCTTCATGCAAGTAACCAACAATAGAATGAGAGGAAGCAGGTTTAAGCTGTGTCAGGGGAGGTTTAGATTGGAAATTAGGAAAAAACTTCTTTATTGAGGGAGCAGTTAGGCCACACCTTGAGTCCTGTGTCCAGGTCTGGGCCACTCAGTTTAGGGAAGATGTTGAGGTGCTGGAACACGTCCAGAGAAGAGCAACAAAGCTGGGGAGGGGTTTAGAACACAGCCCTGTGAGGAGAGGCTGAGGGAGCTTGGATTGCTCAGCCTGGAGAAGAGGAGGTTCAGGGGAGACCTTGTTGCTGTCTATAACTACCTGAAGGGAGGTTGCATCCAGGTGGTGGCTGGTCTCTTCTCCCAGGCAAGCAGCACCAGAACAAGAGGACAGAGTCTCAAGCTGCACCAGGGGAGGTTTAGGCTGGATGTTAGGAAGAAATTCTTCATAGAAAGAGAGATTGGCCATTGGAATGTGCTGCCCAGGGAGGTGGTGGAGTCACCACCACTGGAGGTGTTTGAGGAAAGACTGGATGAGGCGCTTGGTGCCATGGTTTAGTTGATGAGATGGTGTTGGGTGATAGGTTGGACTCAATAATCTCAAAGGTCTCTTACAACCTAGTGAATTCTAATTCTAATTCTAATTCTAATTCTAATTCTAATTCTAATTCTAATTCTAATTCTAATTCTAATTCTAATTCTTAAAGTCCAATTGATAATCCTACTCTACAAAGTTTTGTTTGATCAGTCGTTCCACAAAGCATTGGGTGTGATGAGGAGAGACTAGAATTGATTCTTTGCCTGATCAGCTGTTTCATCAGTCATAAGAAACAGCACTTATTAAATCACAAGTGTAGAAAGATTGAACTTCTGTGGAAGCCTTTCCCTGGTTAGTTTCATATTCTTGTCCCAAGGGAAAGGTAACTGTGGGTAGTGTGCAAAAATCAGCAATTCACATTGCCTCTCTCAAATATTTGCCAGGTATATTGTGGTTTGCAGCACTTTAGAGTGAGCTGAAGTTATAAACACTTGCTCAGCTCTTCTGCTAGAGAAAATGTTTTGAACTGTTTCATTTTAATCATAATCTGAAGCCTCTGAGGGTGCATTTTTACACACATGCACTGATACAAAGACAGACTACTCCCTTTGCTGACCAGGAAAATGAAGAAAATACAAAGAATGGAAAGAGAGATCCTAGGGGGGGAAAAGGAAACAAACAAACAAACAAAACCCAACAATAAATCCCCAAACAAATAGTTAAAAAGCCACCCACAACAACAACAACAAAACCCAAACTCAAAGAAACAACAAAACAATCAGACAAAAACCAACAGCTAAGACAATAAGAGCAATGGTAGGACATATGTGAGTGATGCCTTAACTTCATTTCTCTCTCTCTGGCTGCATACTAATGAACAGTTGCAGAGAAACAGAGCCTGGATATTCAAATCCTCAGCAAAGCTCCCCAGGAAGCACAAAACTGTAAATCCATGCCTGACCTCTGGCCACAAAGATGTTGTGCTTGAAACGCCCAAGGCAGCATCCACCACCTATGAAAACTGCTCATCTATAGGAAATGCATTGAAATTGGCTTTGTCCAGGCTGAACACAGGGAAATGGCAGCTGAAGGCGTATAATTATGTGAAAATCATTCAAGAAGGGTGACAGCCTTCCATGAAGCCTAATCAGTACCTTGGCTTTATCTTTGTGCCCACAATGGTCAGGAGCAATCTCCTGAACTGCTAGTCCCCAATTATCATCATCTTTGACTTGTCTAAGTACAAGCAGGGTTTCAGGGTCAGTGCTCATGCAGTCTGGGTTCATGTGTCTCACCATTTTTGAGGACAATGAAATACAAATTTTATTGTCTTTTCACCTGCTTTCATACAATTCTGCATTTTAATAGTTAAACAATGAAAAAGACCCCCCAAACAATCTTTCTGCGTGATGATCTGATCTAACCTCCTCTGTACTCAGCACTGGTTAGGCCACACCTTCAGTACTGTGTCCAGTTCTGGGCTCCTCAATTTAAGAAGGACATTGAGGTGCTGGAAGGTGTTCAGAGAAGGTCAGTGATGCTGGGGAGAGGTTTGGAGCACAGCCCTGTGAGGAGAGGCTGAGGGAGCTGGGGTTCCTTAGCCTGGAGAAGAGGAGGCTCAGGAGAGACCTTATTGCTCTCTGCAACTACCTAAAGGGAGGTTGTAGCCAAGTGGGGGTTGGTCTCTTCTCCCAGGCAACCAGCACCAGAACAAGAGGACATAGTCTTAAGCTGTGCCAGGGAAGGTTTAGGCTGGAGGTGAGGAGAAAGTTCTTCCCAGAAAGAGTAATTTGCCATTGGAATGTGCTGCCCAGGGAGGTGGTGGAGTCACCATCCCTGGGGGTGTTTAAGCAGCCTGTGGACCTGGTGCTTAGGGATGCAGTTTAGTGTTGACTCTTCAGTGCTGGGTTGAGGGTTGGACTGAATGATCTTTAAGGTCTCTTCTAATCAGATCCAGTCTGAGGTTTTGTGGTTCAGTGCCAAGTCTAAATATAGAAAGCTTTTATGTTTCATGACTGGACAGCTCACACTTTTAATTTGGGTGCAGGTAGAAAAATGCTGAGGAGGAAGCAGCACAGCACTGCTGACAGAGGGAGTTTATATTTATTTGAGCATGTGTTCAATCCGTTGAAGCTAAGAGGTTTCTTTCAGAAGGTGTAATTTATTCTATATTGAAAAAAAGAAGTTGTTACTCCTAGCATTGCTCTTCCTTTCTGAATCCCACTTCACTGTGGAATTCATTCTCAAGCAAATCCTGATCTGCATAGCAAATGACCCTGCTCCTCTGTGGAATATGTAGCTGTGTGTGGAAGGAGGAGAATTCTCACTACTCAGGTCTCATATCTCTAACAATAGGAGATTATTTGGCTTGTTAGTCAACTGAAGGCTCTGTTACATGCTGAAAGACACATTTATTACTTGCTGGTTTTCCCTTGTGTGGTATTAGAGTTTGTTCTCTGTGCACAGAAATAGAATATGTATTAATGCACATGATCCACTGCATCTGGGCTGGCAGGTACCTGGCTGCAGGGAAAAGTTAAAAACTGGATGCAAATTAGATCTTGGCTTGACCTGGTCTGTCTGAGAGTGTTCTGTGAAGAGAACAATGGGGTTTGACCCTCACTTTTGAGGGTCCCTGCCCCTGTACTCAGCACTGGTTAGGCCACACTTTGAGTACTGTGCCCAGTTCTGGGCTCCTCAGTTCAAGAAAGATGTTGAGTTGCTGGAACGTGTCCAGGGAATGGCAACAAAGGTGAGGGGTTTGGAGCAGCCCTGTGAGGAGCAGCTGAGGGAGCTGGGATTGTTTAGCCTGGAGAAGAGGAGGCTGAGGGGAGACCTTCTTGCTGTCTACAACTACCTGAAGGGAGGTTGCAGCCAGTTGGTCTCTTCTGCCAAGCAACCAGCACCAGAACAAGAGGACACAGTCTCAAGCTGCGCCAGGGGAGGTTTAGGCTGGATGTTAGGAAGAAGTTCTTCCCAGAAAGAGTGATTGGCCATTGGAATGTGCTGCCCAGGGAGGTGGTGGAGTCACCATCACTGGAAGTGTTTAAGAAGAGACTGGCTGAGGCACTTGGTGCCATGGTTTAGTTGATGAGATGGTGTTGGGTGATAGGGTGGACTTGATAACCTTGAAGGTCATTTCCAACCTGGTTAGCTCTATTTTGTTTATGTTTAAAAAAACCTAATTCTGATCCACTCACAGCAGCCTGATGCTTTGTCTCTGTAGACACAATTAGGGTGAGAAGGCAATATAGAGGGAAGTGGATGATTGAAAGAAAAACACCCCAGCTGTGAAATTCATTTATCAGAGTATTGAGATTTGCCAGTGTCTGGGGCCAAAGGAGATAAAATAACCAGGGAAAAGGAGCTATGGGGATAGCCTTGGTTTAATTTCTGACTTTGTTCTGATTGCTGTACTTTATTGATTTCTTTGATCTGAAAACATTCTGAATGTGATGGTTTCAAGATACTGAATGCTCTTGAGACAGGGATAATAAGGGACAGGTTTGAGACTATTTATCATCCTGACTTTTTTTTTTTTGGGTCTCAGCTGTCCTCAAATCCTTAGTGTACAAAGTGGGAGAGAAATACCAAGACAGGGGGAAATTAATAAGCTGGTCAAATCTAACAGGTTGCACAGGTCCTCAGCAGCAAGTAAAGGAAGAGAAATATGGATAGCAGCTTGTTCTATTCTTTCAAGGGACATTGAAAATTCGTCTTGAGGCTGACAGCAAAAACTCTTGTATAACAAGACAGATAGCAGGGCATTTGTTCCATTTGATTTCACATGATTTTTAAATCTGTTTGTTTTCCTTTTCTTAATTAAGGAGGGGGGGAAGATAGCAAGGAAAGTATCTTAGTCTTTCTCTCTAGACTTCAGATAATAAAGATAGGATGCTAACTCCATATATATCAGTATGAAGGAGCTGATTCTTGACACAAAAAGATCTGACTGTGATATTTGTGGACTAGCTAGGGGATTACCAAACTTTAATTAAACTCAAAGAACTGGTGTAAAACTTGCTGCTGCTGCACTCTGGTGTTTACATTTCCTGCTAAAGCACCTTTGCTTTTCTAAAAGTACTTAAAATGTAAGGAATACAGAACACAGAATACAGAACTGACCAGGTTGTAAAAGATCTTCAGGATCATCAAGTCCAACATATAACCCAACACCATCTCATCAACTAAACCATGGCACCAAGTGCCTCAGCCAGTCTCTTCTTAAACACTTCCAGTGATGGTGACTCCTCCACCTCCCCGGGCAGCACATTCCAATGGCCAACCTCTCTTTCTATGAAGAACTTTTTCCTAACATCCAGCCTAAACCTCCCCTGGTGCAGCTTGAGACTGTGTCCTCTTGTTCTGGTGCTGGTTGCCTGGGAGAAGAGACCAACCCCCACCTGGCTACAACCTCCATTCAGGAAGTTGTAGAGAGCAAGAAGGTCTCCTCTGAGTTTCCTCTTCTCCAGGCTGAGCAACCCCAGCTCCCTCAGCCTCTCCCCACAGGGCTGTGCTCCAAACCCCTCCCCAGCTTTGTTGCCCTTCTCTGGACACGTTCCAGCAACTCAACATCTTTCCTGAACTGAGGAGCCCAGAACTGGACACAGGACTCAAGATGTGGCCTAACCAGTGCTGAGCAGAGGGCAGAATGACCTCCCTGCTCCTTCTGGCCACACTATTTGTGATGCACTCCAAGTTGCCATTGCCTTTCTTGGCCACCTGGGCACACTGCTAGAAGACTTTAAAAAGTGTTAAAAGTTTGTTGTACCTCCCATACCCTGTGCTGGACAATCCATTAACCTCCTTGCAGAATGACTACTTAAGAGAGTGCTGCTACCACTCTACCCCTTCTACATGCATATAAAATATTTGCTTTTTAAAATGTAAATGTTATTCATTTTACTGCTGGCACAGGGATTTGCTGTGATGTATGACTGACCTTTCACTGGTACTATAAATGGTGTATTAATCATCTTCATGATATACATCTTCTTGAGTGGATGCACATAGGAATGACTGTGCCAAGTGACTCCTAGAGGCTATTGAACTGTTAGGCTCTATCCAGCCTAATGTATGTCTGAGGAAATTGGGTTGGAGGAAAGGTTTGTAAGCACTTCAGCATATTGCTCAGAGCAGTAACTATCCCTTAACACCTCACAGCTTTGAAAAGTCTGAGGAATGGGCAAGAATAGACATCATCAAGGCTGGGGTGCTTCATCTCTCTTTTTCTCTGTTAAAACTTAATGCATTTATTAGACAGCTCTATGAGACCTGATGAGATGCATCCCAGAGCCCTGAAGGAATAGGCTGATGTCACTGTCAAACCATACTCCATGGCATTAGAGAAGGTAGACATGAGAAAACAGGCTGAGCTTGCAGCCAAGAAAGCCAATGGCATCCCAGGCAGTATCAAAAGGAGCATGGCCTGAAAGTCGAGAGAGGTGATTCTACCACTTTATTCTGCTCTGGTGAGACATCACCTGGAGTACTGTATCCAGCTCTGGAGCCCTCAACACAGGTAGGATATAGACCTGATGGAGAAGGTGCAGAGGAGGGTCACAAAAATGATCAGGGGGTTGGAACACCTCTGCTATGAGGACAGGCTGAGGGAGCTGGGAGTCTTCAGCCTGGACTGCAGGCAGACCTCATAGCAGCCTTCAAGTACCTGAAGGAGGCTACAAGAAGGCTGCAGAGGGACTGTTTGCAAAGGGCTGCAGTGATAGGACAAGGGGCAATGGTTTGAAATGAAAGAAGAGCAGATTTAGATTGGATGTAGAGTATATTTTTTGGGAGGAGGGGCTCAATATTTGGTTAGGCCACTCCTTGAGTACTGTGCCCAGTTCTGGGCTCCTCAGTTCAAGAAAGACGTTGAGTTGCTGGAAGGTGTCCAGAGAAGGGCAACAAGGCTGGGGAGGGGTGTGGAGCACAGCCCTGTGAGGAGAGGCTGAGGGAGCTGGGGTTGCTTAGCCTGGAGAAGAGGAGGCTCAGGGAGACCTTCTTGCTCTCTACAACTCCCTGAAGGGAGGCTGTAGCCAGGTGGGGGTTGGTCTCTTCTCCCAGGCCACCAGCACCAGAACAAGAGGACACAGTCTCAAGCTGTGCCAGGGGAGGTTCAGGCTGGATGTTAGGAAGAAGTTCTTCATAAAAAGAGAGATTGGACATTGGAATGTGCTGCCCAGGGAGGTGGTGGAGTCGCCATCACTGGAGGTGTTTGAAAAGAGCCTGAGTGAGGCACTTGGTGCCATGGTTTAGTTGATGAGATGGTGTTGGGTGATAGGTTGGACTCAATGATCTCAAAGGTCTTTCCCAACTGGCTTAATTCTGTTCTATTCTTTCTATTCTATTCTATTCTATTCTATTCTATTCTATTCTATTCTATTCTATTCTAGTCTAGTCTAGTCTAGTCTAGTCTAGTCTAGTCTAGTCTGATTCAGATGGGGTGACTCCACACTGAGAGAGTTCATTAGCTATCCCAATCAAACAAAGCACAGCACTCGGCAGTCTCCTTGCTGACTAAAACTGATCAAGCAGTTCACGTGATGCAGCTCAACATTTTTCCATCCACTAAGTTTGTTCTAAGAGTTTGCACATTTATTTCCCCTGAAAAAAAAAAACCCATATTGATTCTGAAATAATGCAAATTTCCTTGACAGCTTATCTGACTTATAATATTCTGCTCCAACCTGCAAGTGACAAAAATTATCTCCGCTAATCTAGCAGGCAGCTGAATGAGCTGCGGCTTAGCATTCCAGTGATTCTTAACAACACAGTTGAGAAGAGTTACGTGTTCAAGGGCTTTCATTTTTCTTCCTGACACCTTGCAGTAGCATCTGCTGAAAAAGAATTACATTCTGTGGTTCCTCTTGTGAAAACTAAAGCTCCTGCAGCATAAGAAACAGGATCCTAAGCAAAGCATAACAGGAAATGAAATGTAACATGATTCTTTGCACTCAGTAAGCTTTATCCAAGCCCAAGCTTCAGCCTTCACTGTTTTTTGTGGATGTTATAGTATCATAGTCAGGGTTGGAAGGGACCACAAGGATCATCTAGTTCCAACCCCCCTGCCAGGGGCAGGGACACCCCGCACTAGATCAGGCTGGCCAGAGCCTCATCCAGTCTGGGCTTAAACACCTCCAGGGATAGGCCCTCAACCACCTCCCTGGACATCCCATTCCAGGGCTTTGAATACATATCCCAACTCTTTGAATACATATCCCAACTGATAAAATATACAAAGTGATTGTTCACATCTCATCATCAGCAAGAATCCCCACATTAATATATGATATAAAAACACATAAATAATAACTTCAGGTAGGGCAGCAGTTTCAAAGATGCCACCACACCTTGCCAAGAAATGTGTATATCACATGGAGTTGGCTTAAATGGTTTCACTCCATCCTGTTGAGTAGAATCAGAACACGCAGACACAAAACGCAGCTGGGACTAAGGAATATCTGAAGGGGTATTACAGGAGAGCTGGGGAGGGACTTTTTGGGATGTCAGGTAGTGATAGGACTAGGGGGGATGGATGAAAACTGGAAGTGGGTAGATTCAGATTGGATGTTAGGAAGAAGTTCTTCCCCATGAGGATGGTGAAACACTGGCACAGGTTGCCCAGGGAGGTGGTAGAAGCCACATCACTGGAGGTTTTTGAGGCTAGGCTGGATGGGGCTCTGAGCAATCTGATCCACTATGAGATGTTCCTGCCCATGGCCGTGGCAGGGGGCTTGGAACTGGATGATCCTTGAGGTCCCTTCCAACCCTGACAGTTCTGTGTCCAGAAGACAATTTTGTCCTTATGAATGCTGGGAAGTTACAAAGCTTTGGGGATATTTTATTTCAAATAAAAGGAGATGATAATTGATTATCGACTTACCAATTCATTACCAAATAATTCAACATGAAACAGGGTTAATGCAATTGCTTATTTAATTCCTAGGTTTTGTCCATCACTATACCATCTAAAACCCTGGTTGCTTTTGTGCTGCCATTTGTTTCTTCAGTGGTTCAGGAATTTATATGGTGATAGCTTTCATTAATAAAGAAGTGGTCGGTGAGGAAGCACGGAAGAAAGGTAGGCAGCGCAATGAATAAGTTGCACATAAAATGCCCTCAGCACATGCAAATAAGCTGCACATGAAATGGCTGCCTCTCTTTACTCACTTCAGTGCCACCAGTAGTGTAGAAGTTCAAAGGCATAACACAGGCACCTGCTTGCCACACTCACGTCTAATAAAATCACCCTCTGCTAACAATCACATCAGACCTAACGATAATCACCTCCTCTCTAATACCAGCTCTTTATAACTCACACAGTATTCATCTCCTAAAGGATAAAATATACTTTACTGTGCCTTTATTCTGATTGAGATGAGAGCTTTTCAGCTACCTTCAGGGCCTCTATAAATTCTGCATTCCAAATGGGAAGATAGGTAAGGAGCAGCTCAAATACCTCTTTCTTCTAAAGACAGAAAAATCACCCTCCTCCCCTATAAAAAACCCAGCCAAACAAAAAAGCCCAAACAAATTAAAGACAAATTTTGCTAAGGAATAGCTAATTAAAATGAAGAAAAGTCCATTTTTTACCTACTTGTATATCTCTCAGGTGAAAGGCCAACTTCACCTTGAAGTTTTCAAGTGACCTGTTGGCTAGCATCGTTGTAAATATTCCCTCCCCGGGAAGGTGATGGAGTTACCATCCCTGGAAGTGTTTAAAAAGAGACTGGATGAGGCACTACTCATTGTGCCCTGTACTCAGCACTGCTCAGGCCACACCTTGAGTCCTGTGTCCACTTCTGGGGCCCTCAGTTCAGGAAAGATGTTGAGTTGCTGGAAGGTGTCCAGAGAAAGGCAACAAAGCTGGAGAGGGGTTTGGAGCACAGCCCTGTGAGGAGAGGTTGAGGGAGCTGGGGTTGCTTAGCCTGGAGAAGAGGAGGCTCAGGGGAGACCTCATTGCTCTCTACAACTACCTGAAGGGTGGTTGTGACCATGAGGGGGTTGGTCTCTTCTCCCAGGCAACCAACACCAGAACAAGAGGACACAGTCTCAAGCTGCACCAGGGGAGGTTTAGGCTGGATGTTAGGAAGAAATTCTTCCTAGAAAGAGAGATTGGCCATTGGGATGTGCTGCCCAGGCAGGTGGTGGAGTCACCATCCCTGGAGGTGTTTAAGAAGAGACTGGATGAGGCACTTGGTGCCATGGTTTAGTTAATTAGACGGTGTTGGGTGATAGGTTGGACTTGATGATCTCAAAGGTCTCTTCCAACCTGATTAACCCTGTATTCTGTACTGTGTATTTAGTTCATTTCCTACTAAGTTTTCTCCCTTCATAAATTTTATGGGAATACCTCAAGATTCTTGTTTGTTGAGGGTTTTTAATAACTCCTTTTTTTCTTATTTTTTCTTCTTATATTTGAAGACAAAAGGTGATTTGAAGGTGGTGGGGTTGACATCCATGAAGTTGTTTAAGAAGAGCCTGGATGAGGCACTTAGTGGCATGGTTTAGTTGATTAGATAGGGCTGAGTGATCAGTTGGACTTGATCTTGGAGGTCTCTTCCAACCTTTGTTGATTGATTGTATGATTCTGTGAACACTGAGCCAGATAGCACTTAAAACTGCTTCTTTGAGTGGCTGCCTGGCTGCGGTCATGAGCTCATATTTATCTTCACAATGCAGATGTCAGGGAAGGAAGCATCAACATCTCATTTTAATAGTGGAAGACTAGCAGACAGAGAAGTTGTTCAAAGAGAGCTGAATCAACCATGTGGCAGAAACATTCTTCACATTCCAGTTAATAATAACTAGTATAACAGCTCTCTGGCCATTGACCAGGCAATCCATGCTGATACTGTGGACTGTTTTAATCTGATTTGATCAGAAGTGATTTCACTCTAAGCTCCAATCCTCAATTTCCACTGCCCTTCAAGGAGCAAAAACCTACTGCTGTAGGAATAGTCCTTTGTGCTTTATTGTCACATAGGCAGTAAGAAAAAACACTGGGGGTCTTGTACTGAATTTTCAGGTATGCAACCAATGACCAAGTATACATTATATATATATATATATATATTCATGTTAACAATGTCTATGGAGGTGGACTGTGTTTTCAGCCTGAATGGGGAAAAAAAGTAAGCTGTGTTCTAATATACTGTCTTGGGTGTAAGTGGCAAGGTTTTAGTAGTGAGAGGTTGCAGGGATGACTTCTATGGGTGGAAATCAGGGTTTGCTGTGTGCCAGACACTGGTGGTTCCAGCCAACTCCACGATGTCTCACTTGGAGGCTAAAACTGAGCCCAACAGCCAAGCACGTGGTGCCTGTGAAAACATTTAGGAAAGGTCAGAACAGGAAGGATGGAACCATAAAATGAGAGGAAAAACAGTGTCATAGGTGTATTAGATGCTCTGTGGAGGACAAGGTGCTCCCCCAAAGTGATAGAAGCCCATGAATGAGTTGATGCCAGAAGAGGGACATCCCTGCAGACATTACAGGCTGCAAAGGACCCACACTGGAGTATAAGAAATTAATAAGAAGGAAGAAAAAGAAGAGAGAGAGACTACTGCATCCTCATCCTGACCACCTGCTGCATTGCTGAAGGGACTGAATGGGATGTGCAGCGACAACAGCTCAGTGAATGGAGTGAAGTTGTGTCTGGAAAGCAGGGAGATAAGGTGTTGGTCCTTAAGTGTTTGAATATTTTCTCCTTCATATACCAGCATCTGAACCAGTAGCTAAATATTTATTATGAATAAATGAAATACCTCAAGTCAAGCCTGTTTTGGATCTGGTGAGTGATTTTCCTGTCTTTACTTCAACCCGTACATTTTCTAACTCCTGTTCTTCCTATGTTGTTCCCCATCCTGTTGTGGGGTGGGCAATGAATAAGCAAGGGACTGAGTTTTGGATGCTGAGATGCTATCTGATCAGCCCACCATATCTGAAGGAGCAAAGATATTCATAAGTAACATCAAATATGTTTTTGGACTATTTCTTTTTCTTGCAGTAATAACTTGGAAGTCAGTCCTGAATTGATGTCATTCCTTTGTTAATGGAGTGTGATTTAAGTGTGCTTTTCATAAACAGAAAGAGCAACTCCATTGCCAGCATTTTGCCATGTAACTGAAGAGATTGGAGTAGCCTCAAGACACTATTAGACCTAGAAAGATATTTAATGGTAAGATATTTGTTTTCTAAAGGTAGTAGTGTTTTTATGGTGATGTCACCCAGAATTATTCACTCTGCTGTTTACTTCAACCCGTACATTTTCCAACTCCTGTTCATCCTATGTTGTTCCCCATCCTCTTGTGGAGTGGGCAATGAGCAGGCAAGAGTCTGAGTTTTGGATGCTGAGATGCTATCTGATCAGCGCACCATATCTGAAGGAGCAAGGATATTCAAAAGCAACATCAAATATGTATTTGGATTATTTCTTTTTCTTGCAATAATAACCTGGAAGTCAGTCCTGAATTGATATAATTCCTTTGTGAATGGAGTGTGATTTAAGTGTGCTTTTCATAAACAGAAAGAGCAACTCCACTGCCAGTATCTTGCTATATAACTGGAGAGATTGGAGTAGCCTCAAGACAATATTAGACCTAGAAAGATATTTAATGGTAAGATATTTGTTTTCTAAAGGTAGTAGTGTTTTTATGGTGATGTCACCCAGAATTATTCACTCTGTTGTTTACTTCAACCCATACATTCTCAAACTCCTGTTTGTCCTATGTTGTTCTCCATCCTGTTGAGGGGTGGGCAATGAGCAGGCAAGAGTCTTAGTTTTGGATGCTGAGATGCTGTCTGATCAGCCCACCATATCTGAAGGAGCAAAGATATTCATAAGTAACATCAAATATGTATTTGGATTATTTCTTTTTCTTGCAATAATAACTTGGAAGTCAGTCCTGAATTGAAGTCATTCCTTTGTGAATGGAGTGTGATTTAAGTGTGCTTTTCATAGACAGAAAGAGCAACTCCATTGCCAGCATCTTGCCATATAACTGGAGAGATTGGAGTAGCCTCAAGACAATATTAGACCTAGAAAGATATTTAATGCCAAGGCATTTGTTTTCTAAAGGTAGTAGGGTTTTTATGGTGATGTCACCCAGAATTATTCATTCTGCTGTCTGCGTCAACCCATACATTTTCTAACTCCTGTTCTTCCTGTGTTGTTCCCTATCCTGTTGTGGGGTGGGCAATGAGTAAGCAAGGGATTAAGTTTTGGATGCTGAGATGCTGTCTGATCAGCCCACCATATCTGAAGGAGCAAAGACCTTCATAAACAACATCAAATATGTATTTGGACTATTTTCTTTTGGTTGCAATAATAACCTGGAAGTCAGTCCGGAATTAATATAATTTCTTTGTGAAGGGAGTCTGATTTAAGTGTGCTTTTCAGGACAGAAAGAGCAACTCCATTGCCAGCATCTTGCCATATAACTGAAGAGATTGGAGTAGCTTCAAGACAATATTAAACCTAGAAAGATATTTAATGCTAAGACAATTGTTTTCTAAAGGTAGTAGTGTCTTTAAGGTGACCTCACCCAGAATTATTCCCCCCGCTGCCTATGCTTTTCAGTGTATCCCTCTCTGCCTCTAATGCAGTGCATTACAGCTGAAATCAGCCCAGCCATTCTGCACATCTTTTATGTTTTTCCATAAGCTTCCTAATTGCCAAGGATGGACAGTAAAGTAAATAGAGAACAGATGGGTCAAGATAGTAAATGCATTCTTTCTTCCACTGGTCCGTATAACATCGTTTCTGCTGATAACTGGCAACGTCTGACCTTTTAAACTGACAGGATGTTCTCTCCTGAAGCTTTTTAAAGACAGCTATCTCATCTCAAACAAAAAATAAAATGGAAGCCAAGGCATTCAAGATGGGCCTGTGTTTGTCTCTGAATCACACTGTCATTTTTGCTCTCTTAGTGTTTGCTCTCCAGTCTGGACAAGCAGCCATTCTGCAGCTCAGCTCCTATAACCTTGAGTTTTTCAGAAAGTCCTTGAGAGTTAATGCAGCTGGTTTGTGCAACTACAATTCATGTATATAAGTGAGTTATACAGAATCTTGGCAGCTAGCAGTGCTAATAAACATTTAATTTACAACCTATACAATCCTTTTAACTTTGCAAAGTGTTTCATGTATCCATTTATTTCCTCTGGTTCATTATAATCCCTCTTTAGCTCCACTCACATTTCTGGGGAGCCTTCCATGGTGTAAAAGAACAGGATTAGTTCAGGAATTGTGTGGCCAGCAGGGCAAGGGACAAGGGTTATACTGCCTCTCAGCACTGGTCAGGCCACACCTGGAGTCCTGTGTCCAGTTCTGGGTTCCTCAGTTCAAGAGAGATGTTGAGGTACTGGAATGTGCCCAGAGAAGAGAGATGCAGAAGAGAAGGCTCCCAGGTGACCTAATTGTGGCCTTCCAGTATCTGAAGGGGGCCTACAGGAAGGCTGGGGAGGGACTGCTCAGGATCTCAGGTAGTGATAGGACTAGGGGGAATGGAATGAAGCTGGAGGTGGGGAGATTCAGGCTAGATGTGAGGAGGAGGTTCTTCACCATGAGAGTGGTGAGACCCTGGAATGGGTTGTCCAGGGAGGTGGTCGAGGCCCCGTCCCTGGGGGTGTTTAAGAGCAGGCTGGATGAGGCTCTGGCCAGCCTGATGTAGTGTGGGGTGTCCCTGCCCATGGCAGGGGGGTTGGAACTAGATGATCCTTGTGGTCCCTTCCAACCCTGAATGAAACTATGAAACTATGAAACTGGTGAGAAGCCTGGAACATAGCCCTGTGAGGTGAGGCTGAGGAAGCTGGAGTTGTTTAGCCTGGAGAAGAGGAGGCTCAGAGGAGACCTAATTACTGTCTGCAACTACCTGAAGGGAGGTTGTAGCCAGGTGGGGACTGGTCTCCTCTCCCAGCAGCCAGCATCAAAACAAGTGGACACAGCCTCAAGTTGTGCCAGGGGAGGTTTAGTCTGGATATTATAAAGTTCTTCACAGAGAGTGTGATCTGCCAGTGGAATGGGCTGCCCAAGGAGGTGGTGGAGCTGCCATCCCTGGAGATCTTCAAGAAAGGACTGAATGAGGCACTTAGTGCCATGGTCTATTTGACTGGATAGGGCTGAGTGATAGATTGGACTGGTTCATCTTGGAGGTCTCATCCAACCAGTTTGATTCTACGATTCTATGACTCAGGTGTAAACAGTTCATGGCTCAGCAGGAACCATGTTAGGATTTCAAGCTGGACTTTTAGTGAAACAGAATATAGAATTAACCAGGTCAGAAAAGACCTTCGAGATCATCAAGTCCAACCTATCACCCAACACCATCACCAGGGCAAGGTAAAGGGGGAGGAGAAACTCTCTCAACCTACCAACCACAGCCCTTCTAATATACCCCAGAATGGCATTGGCATTTGATATTACTTGTCTCATATGGTTTAGTTGATTAGATGTTGTTGGGTGACAGGTTGACCTGGATGATCTCAAAGGTTTTTTCCAACCTGATTAATTCTATTCTATTCCATTCCATTCCATTCCATTCCATTCTATTCTATTCCATTCCATTCCGTTCCGTTCCATTCCATCCTATCCTATCCTATCCTATCCTATCCTATCCTATCCTATCCTATCCTATCCTATCCTATCCTATCCTATCCTATCCTATCCTATCCTATCCTATCTCTTTGAGATTCTGGCTGTATCCTTCTCCAGTTATTCCAGTTCTATTGTCACTACAAAAGGAGGAGGACATTCTAACCTTAGGATTCCTAAATGTTTTGTTTATAATCATCACTTAAATGTCAGTGATTTTATTGCTCATTATGTGAGATTAAAATGATCCTACCAGATCTGCTTGCACCTGAGAAATAAATATGGAAAACAAAAGCTTTGTAGTTTTGGGGGTTTTTAAGTAGTACACTTCATAATTATAATTGTTTTGGAGGGATAAAATTGTGATTAATGTGAAAAAAAATTCTCTTCTTCATCTTGGGATCTGCACACAGTATCTAAATGTCAAACAAAGGTAGAGATGCATAGGTGACACTGAATAGGATTTAATCTGCAGAGAAACCACTGTGGGATAACTTTTGTCTCAAGACCTAGAAGTTTAATAAGGAATATGAGGAAGCTAAAATTGTTAGTTCTCAGAAAAGGTAATGCTTATTATAAGTCCCACAGTTTTCCCTAGTAGAGTAGAGTAGAATAGAATAGAATAGAATAGAATAGACCAGACCAGACCAGACCAGACCAGACCAGACCAGGTTGGAAGAGACCTTCAACATCATGATGTCCAACTTATCATCCAACACCACCTAATCAACTAAACCATGCAACTAAGCACCCTATCAAGTCTCCTCCTGAACACCTCATAGTTTCCATGGAGTGTTTGGGGTGGTAAACTTAACAAAATGGATTCTTCTGGCTTCAAAATAGCACAAAATTTCTTGCTGTTCATAGGTGACTTTTTATTTTTGACTCCTAAACCATAAAATGTTTGAGTGCTTGAGCCTCCAGTATAGGAAGGACATGGACCTGGTGCAGAGGGGCCAGAGGAGGGCCACGGAAATGATCAGGGAGTTGGAACATCTCTGCCATGGGGACAAGCTGATGAAGCTGGGGCTGTTCAGCCTGGAGAAGGCTCCAGGAAGACCTCATAGCAGCCTGCCAGTACCTGAAGGGGGTACAAGAAGGCTGCAGAGGGACTGTTTGTGAAGGCCTGCAGTGACAGGACAAGGGGCAATGGCTTCAAAATAGAGAAAAGCAGATTTAGATTTGATGTTAGGAACAGGTTCTTTAACATGAGGGTGGTGGAACACTGGAACAGGTTGCCCAGGTAGGTGGTTGGGACCCCATCCCTGGAGATATTCAAAGTGAGGTTTGACAGGGCTCTGGGCAGCCTGATCTGGTTGCGGATGTCCCTGCTGACTGCAGAGGGGGTTGGACTGGATGACCTTCAGAGATCCCTTCCAACCCTGACCATGCTGTGATTCTGTGAAATGTGTAGTATGTTCTATTTTCTGGTAAACTACAGTCACAGGAAGGCAATACCGCTCCAATTTATGCTTGGTTCTACTGCAGGTCTCTGATTCTTTTGAAACTGATGTCAGGGACACTTGAACTTAGTGATTTAGAATGGCTTAATTAAGGCTGCTAAATGCAGCCAGCCAGGGGAAATGCTTGAATTAGTCAGTGTATCTCTTTAGGCCTATGAGCCATAGAAACTTGATTTTGGGCTATGGGGCTTTCCCACCTCACATCATCTCCTTCCCCTCAAAAATCTCTCCCCACTAGGTTATAATCAGTGATTTGAACATCAGCCAAACCACCTCATCAGACTTCAGCAAGAGAGGATGGATGAAATGTGCAACTCATAAATTAGCAATTTATAGTTGTTATAATTTATGGTTCAGGCTCCTGGAAATGAGCTCTAACTTGTAGTATGGTTCTTCCAGCTAGCATCTTCTACTCTTAAAAATAAAGCTGCAAAATTCAGTTCCTCCTCTCTGCTTTCATGGGTGAATTAATGACTGATAAACTTCAGAGTCAAAATTGATCAAAGGCCAAAGATGCCTAAGCATGGAGCTATGGAGACAGACTGAAAGTTGGGGTTATTCATTCTAGAACAGAGAAGCTCTGAGGAGACCTAATTGTGGCCTTCCAGTATCTGAAGGGGGCTACAAGAAAGCTGGGGAGGGAATTTTTAGGGTGTCAGGGAGTGATAGGACTGGGGGCAATGGAACAAAACTAGAAATGGGTAAACTTAGAATAAACCAAACCAGTTTGGAAGAGACCTTCAAGATCATTGTGTCCAACCCATCAACCAATCCAACCTACCTAAACAACTAACCAATGGCATCAAGCACCCCATCAAGTCTCCTCCTGAACACCTCCAACAACGGCGACTCCACCACCTCTCCAGGCAGCCCATTCCAATGGGCAATCACTCTTTCTGTATAGAACTTCTTCCTAACATCCAACCTGAACCTCCCCTGGTGCAGCCTGAGACTGTGTCCTCTTGTTCTGGTGCTGGCTGCCTGGGAGAAGAGACCAACATCCGCCTGTCTACAACCTCCCTTCAGGTAGTTGTAGAGAGTGATAAGGTCACCCCTGAGTCTCCTCTAGATTCAGATTGGATGTTAGGAAGAAGTTCTTCCCCATGAGGGCGGTGAGGCACTGGCACAGGCTGCCCAGGGAGGTGGTGGAAGCCTCATCCCTGGAGGTTTTTGCAGCCAGGCTGGATGCGGCTGTGAGCAACCTGCTGTAGTGCGAGGTGTCTCTGCCCATGGGAGGAGCCTTGGAACTGGCTGATCCTTGAGGTCCCTTCCAACCCTAACAATTCTATTATTTAAATTCCACAGAGAAGTCTATACCTAATCTGAGTTTGTGGACTTTAGCTTTCACAATTAACTTGCTTTACAAAACTCTGTCAAAACTGTCCTCTGAAACTGGTTTTCCATTAGGACAAGATTGCAGCTCTGTTCAGCCAGATGCCTGTGTTCAGCCTTCAGGGTGACATTACCTTCAGCATCAATCAGCGGGCATTTGATTGCTGACTGAGGGTTAAAATTTTCTCTCACTGGCAGCCCTGGCAGAAGTAATGCCTTGTTTTGGCAGTTCTGCTACCTAAAAAATGGCCTGGATTTTTATAAGTAATTAGTCAGCAGGGATAGCTGTCTAGCAGATAGTTATCTAGGAGATAGTTGTCTAGGAGACTCCAGGAAAGTTTCCTGCCTAGACTGGGTATGGATAAAATGGAAACATTACTCACCTTGACCTTCATGAACCTAATGAGATGTTTATGTCTGCTTTTCAGTTTGGTTGGTCCTTTTTATCCCTGGCTGAATGTACTCTTCTCCCTCCATAACAAGTAGACTAGGAAGAGAGTTCAACCAAAGCAGATGAATGATAATGAACCTTTATAAAAGTAATTGTTTATCTTTCAACACAACATGTGAGAGAGAGAGAGAGAGGAAAAAAAGGTTAAGTGTGGGGAACACTGTATGGAGGAGGATGAATGCAGAAATAAAAGGGAGGACACAGTGTTTTGCTTCAGAATAATAGAATAGAATAGAATAGAATAGAATAGAATAGAATAGAATAGAATAGAATAGAATAGAATAGAATAGACCGGAAGAGACCTTCAAGATCATCGTGTCCAACCTATCATCCAACACCACCCAAACAACTAAACCATGGCACTAAGCACCCTGTCAAGTCTCCTCCTTATACACCTCCAGTTATGGTGACTCCACCACCTCCCTGGGCAGCACATTCCAATGACCAATTACTCTCTCAGTGAAGAACTTTCTCCTCACCTCAAGCCTAAACTTCTCCTGGTGCAGCCTGAGACTGTGTCCTCTTGTTCTGGTGCTGGTCGCCTGGGAGAAGAGACCAACCTCTGCCTGTCTACAACCTCCCTCAAGGTAGCTGTAGATAGCAATAAGGTCACCCCTGAGTCTCCTCTTCTCCAGGCTAAGCAATCCCAGCTCCCTCAGTCTCTCCTGATAGGACTTGTGTTCTGATCCCCTCACCAACTTTGTTGCCCTTCTCTGGACACATTCCAGCAAGTCAATATCCTTCCTAAACTGAGGGGCCCATTCTTCCTGATGAGGTAGCACCAGCAACTGGCATAGTTTGGGAATGCAGTAGTAGCATGGAGTTTAAAGCTGAATGTATTATGTGCTAAACAACATTCATTTATACCCCTTGCCAAAAGAAAGAACAGATATTATGCCTTTGATTTGAGACTTCTGAACAGCTGGGTTTCACTCTGTTTTTTCCTTTGCTTTTGGTGGGTTCCAGAAAGACCAAAGCAGGGATTAAATCAGCCAGAAAAGAGAGGGTGTTTAATCAAACCGCGGATGGATAGGGAAAGAGCTGAAACATTTGAACAGATGAAACACTCCAATGAACAAATAATGATGACTTTGATGAGTTTTAAACACAAGGCCGTGTTCATCATGAATTATGAGCCACCCCAACCCAAAAAAAAAAAGAATATTAAAGGGGAATTCTGCAGTCAAAAGCCAAGCCTGTTTGTACCATTAATGAATGATGAGCAACAGAAGAACAAACCCCAAATCTCAATGTGAAGAATAATGACAACTTTGATAAGTTCATTACACAGACATCCCCGTGCTGCATGGAAATATGTAGGATTAAAAAGACAAAGGATTGCAGTTGAAATCCTGCGAGGCGAGCCTTTATGTGATTAAAATTTAGTGGCTGGCTGTAATAATTTTTAAATGAAAGAGTGTAACCACTTAAAACTGGCAAACATGTAGATTACAGGCTTAATTAAAACAAATCAGAGGCAAAAGGAATTCTGCATTAATTTCTTTCAGAGTGCTCTTATCGACACCTCATGAATAATGTATTCCTGCGGTGAATGGGGACATACATTACACACAGAGTGTTTGTGTAGTTGTCTACACAGAGTATGTGCTCTTAGAATCATAGAACCATTGACTCAATAAGGTTGGAAAAGACCTCAGAGATCATCAAGTCCAACCTATCACCCAAGACCTCATGACAGTATCACACAGTATCACAGTATCACTAAGGTTGGAAGAGACCTCGAGGATCATCGAGTCCAACCTATCAACACAGACCCATGACTAGACCATGGCACCAAGTGCCACGTCCAATCTCCTCTTGAACACCTCCAGGGATGGTGACTCCACCACCTCCCTGGGCTGCCCATTCCAATGACTTAAGACTCTGTCAGTGAAGAACTTTCTCCTCACCTCGAACCTAAATT
Source organism: Melanerpes aurifrons (assembly GCA_011125475.1). Taxonomy (NCBI): domain Eukaryota; kingdom Metazoa; phylum Chordata; class Aves; order Piciformes; family Picidae; genus Melanerpes; species Melanerpes aurifrons. Next base: position 4,251,234 of record WWNC01000001.1, read on the forward strand.
TCCCCCAGAGCAGCTTGAGATTGTGTCCTCTTGTTCTGGTGCTGGTTGCCTGGGAGAAGAGACCAACCCCTTCCTGGCTACAACCACCTTTCAGGTAGTTGTAGAGGGCAATGAGGTCACCCCTGAGCCTCCTCTTCTCCAGGCTGAGCAACCCCAGCTCCCTCAGCCTCTCCTCATAGGTCTTGTGCTCAAGGCCTCCCCCCAGCCTTGTTGCCCTTCTCTGAACACATTCAAGTGTCTCAATGTCCTTCTTAAACTGAGGGGCCCAGAACTGGACACAGGACTCAAGGTGCAGCCTAACCAATGCAGAATACAGGGGCACAATGACTTCTCTGCTCCTGCTGACTACTAAACCATGGCTCCAAGTGCTATGTCCAATCCTTTTTTGAACACCTCTAGGGACAGTGACTCCACTACCTCCCTGGGCAGCACATTCCAAGGGCCATTAACTCTTTCTGGGCAGAACTTTCTCCTCACCTCGAGCCTAAACTTCCCCTGGTGCAGCTTGAGACTGAGTCCTCTTGTTCTGGTGCTGGTTGCATGGGTAAGAACTTCTTCCTAACATCCAGAGTGCATCACACTTCTCATTTCTAAGCTTCTCTCAAGAAATCATTTATAACAGTTAGATAGCAAAGCAAGATTGAAAAGCAAAAGAAAAAGCTTACACAAATCTAATTGAAACTTTTAATTAGTCTTAGGCTATTTTTAGGCTGTCTCAAGGCTTCATAATTGAACCTTTACAGTTCTACAAACAAACAGAAGACCAGTAAGAACCTGAAATTCATGATGCTTACTAATGAAGCCAGCCTGGAAAGCTCTTCATTGAATATTGCAGTTTGATTGCCATCATATTCTGATTGGCCCCTTGATATGCATTTCAATGAGCACATGGGATCCAAAATGTACAGCAAGGTGTTACCAGGGGTATTTCACTAGAGCTGACAAGATTCAAAAGAAAAGAAAAGAAAAGAAAAGAAAAGAAAAGAAAAGAAAAGAAAAGAAAAGAAAAGAAAAGAAAAGAAAAGAAAAGAAAAGAAAAGAAAAGAAAAGAAAAGAAAAGAAAAGAAAAGAAAAGAAAAGAAAAGAAAAGAAAAGAAGAGAAAAGAAAAGAAAAAGAAAAGAAAAGAAAAGAAAAGAAAAGAAAAGAAAAGAAAAGAAAAGAAAAGAAAAGAAAAGAAAAGAAAAGAAAAGAAAAGAAAAGAAAAGAAAAGAAAAGAAAAGAAAAGAAAAGAAAAGAAAAGAACATTTAATGTTCTGGTTTATAAAAATATTAAAAGAGGAAGCCCAAGAAAGACACAATTGAATTTATTAGAAGGAGCTTAGAGTAACTTACATGAATACATTAATTTTAAATCACAAGGAATGCCTGGGAAAAGAGGTACTTTAATCTCCTTATTGAGATATGGATTCATTAATGTCATTGGGCATGCAGTGGACAGCCAAACAGCAGTCAAGGCTTTTGCATTCTCATTGCCCTTGAAATATTTCTTGTGACAAAGAAAAAATATTATAGGAAGAACAAAATCCTTACATATTTTTTTGCTTCTAGGTACACATGAACTGCTAACTCCAGTTTCTGAAGTTCACAGGCTCACAGGATGTTAGGGGTTTGAAGGCGCCTCCAAAGGTCATCCAGTCCAACCCCCCTCCCCCCAGAGCAAGACCATAGAATCTAGCACAGGATGCACAGGAATGCATCCAGATGGGTCTTGAAAGTCTCCAGAGAAGGAGACTCCACAACCTCTCTGGGCAGCCTGTTCTGCTGCTCTGGGACCCTCACAATGTAGTTCTTCCTTATATTGAGGAGGATTCTCCTGTGCTGGAGTTTATATCCATTACCATTAGTCCTACCACAGGGTGCAACTGAGCAGAGCCTGACCCTCCCTCCTGACCCCCAGCCCTCAGATATTTATAAACATTTATTAAATCTCCTCTCAGTCTTCTCTTTTCCAGACTAAAAAGCCCAAGGGCCTCTCCTCATGGGGCAGTGCTCCATTCCCTCAATCATCCTGGTAGCTCTTCAATGAGCTCTCTCCAGCAGATCCCTGTCACTCTTGAACTGGGGAGCCCAGAGCTGGATTCAATATTCCAGGTGAGGTCTCACCAGGGCAGAATAGAGAGGGAGGAGAACCTCCGTAGATCTGCTGGACACACTCCTCTGCACCCCAGGGTGACGTTGGCCCTCTTGGCCATAAGGGCACATTGCTGTCCCATGGATAGCCAGTTATCCACCAGGGCTCCCAGGTTTTTCTGTACATCAGTTCATCAGCTTCATGCAATTTCTACTGGATTTATTATTTTTATTTCTTTTGTAATGCTTTATTTAATTATTATTTGATTTCCTGCTTATTTTGTGAGGGGTTTAAAGAATTCATTCTGATCTTTACTGTAGTTTCACTATAGAAATACAGAATTAACCAGGTTGGAAAAGATCTGAGATCATCAAGCCCAACCTATCACCCAACAGCATCTAATCAACTAAACCATGGCACCAAGTGCCTCATGAAGTCTCTTCTTAAACAGCTCCAGGGGTGGTGAATCCACCATCTCCTTGGGCAGCACATTCCAATGCATTTTAAAACAGAAAAATAATATGTCTTCTTTCATAGAGAAGAGAAGAGAAGAGAAGAGAAGAGAAGAGAAGAGAAGAGAAGAGAAGAGAAGAGAAGAGAAGAGAAGAGAAGAGAAGAGAAGAGAAGAGAAGAGAAGAGAAGAGAAGAGAAGAGAAGAGAAGAGAAGAGAAGAGAAGAGGAGAATAGACCAGGTTGGAAAAGACCTTTGAGATCATCAAGTCCAACCTACCACCCAACACCATCTAATCAACTAAACCATGGCACCAAGTGCCTCATTCAGTCTTATTTTAAACACTTCCAGTGATGGTGACTCCACCACCTCCCAGGGCAGCACATTCCAATGGCCAATCTCTATTTCTTGGAGGAATTTCTTCCTAACATCCAGCCTAAACCTCCCCTGGTGCAGCTTGAGACTGTGTCCTATTGTTCTGGTGCTGGATGATTGGGAGAAGAGACCAACCCCCACCTGGCTACAACCTCCCTTCAGGTAGTTGCAGAGAGCAATAAGGTCTCCCTTGAGCCTCCTCTTCTCCAGGCTAATCACCCCCAGCTCCCTCAGCCTCTCCTCAAAGGAGAGGCTCCTCATTGAAGCATGGAAATCAATTACTTCTTGTCCTCTTGCCTGTTCTTCATTCTATCATTGGCCAGAGTGGGAAGGCTGCTATTTTTGCTGGAAAAAATACAGAAAACTGTTGGAATGATTGAAGCTTTCCTATACTGAGAGAGATTACAAAGCCCCCACAAGAACTCAGCTAGCTGAAGCAAGAGTTCTTCTTAATGAGGCTGTAGGAAGCTGGCATGGGCCACGGTCATTAAGCCACACACTCTCTAAAATGAGCAAATCACCTTCTCTTGTAAATGGCTGAAACTCCACTGCAGTTAGTGAAGCTGCCTGGCACTGGAGTTCTTCCAGTTTGTAACAAGATTAAAAGCAAGCTCAAAAACAAAAAGGGCTTTAAGTACTCATCTTTTCCCTCAATGCTCCTGAAAAATAAGAGAGGAGAGGAATAGATGACTGGAGGAAAAAGCTCTTTGCATGTAATAATTTATTACCATTATGGTGTTTTGCTGTTTGGGTTTTGTTTGTCTATTTAAGGTCTTTACACAGCTTGTTTTAAACACAAAGCAGCAAGTGAATTTGCAAGCAGTTCTGGAAGCATCTGTTTGGAGTGATCTGGTACAGTTTTCCTTTCTGTATGTGTATTTTGCATATCTATTACTTACTGGACAGTATCCTAGAATCATGGAATTGTCAGAGTTTGGAAGTGATTGATGAGAGGAATGGAAAGATTATAGAGACAGCTAACATTCTTGACATTCACAGGAGAAATAACATCATAGAATCATAGAATTGTTAGGGTTAGAAAGGACCTCAAGGATCATCCAGTTCCAACCCCCCTGCCATGGGCAGGGACACCTCACACTACAGCAGGTTGCTCAGAACCTCATCCTCCCTGGCCTTAAAAACCTCCAGGGATGAGGCTTCCACCACCTCCCTGGGCAACCTGCTCCAGTCTCTCACTACCCTCCTGGGGAAGAACTTCTTAACATCCAATCTCAATCTACCCATTATTAGTTTTGCTCCATTCCCCCTAGTCCAGTCACTCCCTGACACCCTAAAAAGTCCCTCCCCAGCTTTCTTGTAGCCCCCTTCAGATACTGGAAGGCTACAATTAGGTCTCCTCAGAGTCTTCTCCTCTCCAGACTGAACAGCCCCAACTCCCTCAGTCTCTCTCTGTAGGAGAGGAGCTCCAGCCCTCTGCACATCCTTGTGGCCCTTCTCTGGACACATCCCAGCACCTCCAGATCCTTCCTGTAATAGTGGCTCCAGAACTGGACACAGTACTTCAGGTGGAGTCTCACCACAGTGGAGGAGGGGGTAGAATCCCCTCCCTGACCCTGCTGGCTATGCTCTTGATGCAGCCCAGGCTCTGGTTTGCTTTCTGGGCTGCAAGTGCACACTGGTGGCTCATCCTTCTGCATGAAGCACTTTGTGTAAATCTCTTGATCCTACTGGTAGGGCAATTACTGCAGAAGAGGGACTGTAGTGATCTATATTTTATGGAAGATGCTTCACATCTTTGTAATTCTCTATCATTCTTCTATTTGGAAAATCTTTACCCTTCAGTCATTACATTTTCATCCTTTTCATCAAACACATTTTGTGGATATCTTGATAATATTTCCTTTGGTAAAGAAGGCTTCCACAGTTATTGTTGGATTTTTTAATCATAGAGTCAGAGAATAGTTTGGGTTGGAAGGGATCTTTAAAGGTCATCTAGCCCAACCACTCCACCTTCCTTAAGTAAGGAGGGACATCCTCAAGTAGATCAGGTTGCCCAGAGTCCTGTTGAGCCTCACTCTGAGTATCTCCAGGGATGGGACCCCAGCCACCTCCCTGGGAAACCTATTTCAGTGTTCCACCACCCTCATGGTAAAGAACTTGTTCCTAATGTCCATTCTAAATCTATTCCTCCCTAGTTTGGAACTATTGTCCCTCATCCTCTCACTGTAAACAGTCTCTCTCCATCTTTCCTGTAGGCCCCAGTCAGGTACTGGCAGGCTGCTATTCGGGCTCCCTGGAGCCTTCTCTTCTCCAGGCTGAACACCCCCACCTATCTCAGCCTGTCCTCATAGGCAGGCAGAGAGTGATCTGTCATTGGAATGCACTGCCCAGAGAGGTGGTGGAGTCCCCATCCCCGGAGATCTTCAAGAAGAGACTGGATGAGGCACTTAGTGCCATGGTCTAGTTGATTGGATAGGGCTTGGGTGATAGGTTGGACTGCATGATCTTGGAGGTCTCTTCCAACCTGGGTGATTCTATGATTCTGTGAATTAAAAACACTTGAAGTTTTCTGTTTCTCTCTGCAGTAGCTTCTGTTCCATGTTAAAGTATTGAGAATGTGTTGATAAATGCACCCATACAGTAGCTGGTCTGAGGATTTGGAGAGCCACAACAGTGAAAGGTAAGGCTATGAACAGAGTGATATCTGAATCATGCATCACATTCATAGTTAAGTGGCAGAGTTCAGCTTTATTTTCATTTTATCATTCTAGAAAGAAAACCTCTGGTGACAATTCACCAAGGCTGTCAATGGCCTTTTCGTTCTTCCCAGCATGGTTCAATTGCAGCCCTTCTCAAATATGATAAAAACCAAATCAACAATGATTGTAAGAGGTTGAAGGTCTATTTTTGTTGTTGTGTCAAGTCTGGTGATCTTGTTTTCACCTCATTCTGCATCAGAAAGCTTACATGAAGCAGAAGTCCTACAAGTCCTTATGAGGATGATCAGAGGCTGGAGCTTCTCTCTTGTGAGGACAGACTGAGGGAGTTGGGGCTGTTCAGTCTGCAGAAGAGAAAGCAGTGAAAAGACCTTATTGTGGCCTTCCAGTATCTGAAGGGGGCTACAAGAAAGCTGCACCAGGGGAAATTTAGGCTCCAGGTGAGGAGACAGTTCTTCACTGAGAGAGTTGTTAGCCATTGGAACGTGCTGCCCAGGGAGGTGCTGGAGTCACCATCCCTGGAGGTGTTCAAGAGGGGATTGGATGTGGCACTTGGTGCCATGGTTGAGTCATGAGGTGTTGGGTGACAGGTTGAACTCGATGATCTTTGAGGTCTCTTCCAACCTTGGTGATTCTGTGAAAAACAGAATCAGGACCAAAACTAAAGCAAACCCAACGCAGAGTAACCCAAACAATGTCACAGAGGGGGAAAGTCTTGACAAGTGCAGAAGGAAAACTGCCTCCTCATGTGAGAAGCAGCACTGAGAAGATAAATGCCATTTTATTTGTTTAATATTAAATGTGATGTACATTGATCAATACTATGTAAGCCAAGTCTGAACAGCAGGCTGTGTTAGAATGATTAGCAGAGGAAAGGGCAAAGATATCATCTAGAGAACATTACTGGATACCAAGTTTTCTCCTGATCAAAGCCCTGTAAGAGTTTAAAACACCTTGGTCAGGTAGAAGGGTATTTTCAGGCACTAAAAACTGTTTGATCAGAATTCAACAGTGAAGAGAACAATTTTCAGAGGCTCAGGTGAATTCCACTGGCTTGCAGGGGAAACTAAGTACTCAAATCCTAAACCCAGCAGAATTCAAACTCCTTGAATTCATGCACCTGAAATGTGGGCTCACAGTGTGAAAAAAGCCTCTAGGTGTCTTTCACAGTCAAATGAGACAAATATGCCCAGAAATTCTTTTGTCACCATTCAAACTATTAAACATTGGATTAAACTCCCAAGGGAGGTGATGGATTTCCTTAGACAGTTTGACAGAGTGCTGGCCCAGCTGCACCAGAGGAGGTTTAGGCTGGATGTTAGGAAGAAGTTCTTCATAGAAAGAGAGATTTGCCATTGGAATGTGCTGCCCAGGGAGATGGTGGAGTCACCATCCCTGAAGGTGTTTAGGAAGAGAGTGGATGGAGTGCTTAGTGCCACAGTTTAATTGATTATATGGTGTTGGGTGATAAGTTGGACTTGATGGCCTCTGAGGTCTTTTTGCAACCTGGTTAATTCTTTATTCTGCATTCTATCTTTTAACAACATTCTTACCCAGAAAAGTTGGAATAGATGATCCTTGGGGTCCCTTCCAACCTGATTCAGACTGGAGGTGAGGAGGAAGTTCTTCACTGTGAGAGTGGTGAAGCCCTGGAATGGGTTGTCCAGGGAGGTGGTTGAGGGCCTATCCCTGGAGGTGTTTAAGACCAGGCTGGATTAGACTCTGGACAGCCTGATCTAGTGTGGGGTGTCCCTGCCCAAGGCAGGGAGTTTGGAACTAGATGTTCCTTGTGGTCCCTTTGCAACCCTGACTGATTCTATGAATCTATATGATTCAGCAGAAAGGTTTTGCCACCCCTTTTCTCTTTGGATTAATTGCCCAGTACAGATTCTCATTTCTAGCAGCTGGTGAAAGGAGTATAAACAAAATTTCAATAGGTAGCAAACGTTTAGCTGGTCCAAGCTAGCTGCAACCCATCCTCTTGCAAAGGGATTGTGGGAGGCATTAGTGCACTATGTCCGTTGGATTATAGTTTTGGGGTGGAGAGGGATAGGCAGTCTTGAGGCAGATCCACCAGCAACCACAAACACAAAGGGGCTTCCACTGGAGAGCATTACTGATATCTTGTTTGTCTGATTTTTCCCTTGCACAAAGGGCTATTTTCAGGTTCAGTCCTACACCAGCAATTTTTGCTTCACTTTTGCTGTTGAAGTAGGTTGGCAGAAGCCCCTTCAGGTCCCTGGAAATAAAAGAAACCCCATAAAAACCTGTCACTTGCTTTTGAAATGAAGATATTGTAAAGATTTCACCTGAATTACTGAGAGATCTGTTTTAAATTTAGGCCTGTCTGACACATGAGGAGATAATAAATGTTTTTAAAAGCATCTTCAGAATGTTGGCTCTTTATCCCCTGCACTGCTTTGGTGTATCTTCACTATTTCAGGTAAGAGGTATAAAAGCATCTCTCATTGTTCTCAGCTTATTTTGATATTTCTGAGAGCTGCTGCAATCCAGCAGGCAGAAAAACATGAAAATTTGTGAGGAGCAGATCATGGAATCACAGAATGTTAGGGGGCTGGAAAGGACCTTCAAAGATCATCCAGTCCAACCCCCCTGCCAGAGAATTCCATTAAAATGTGTGTCTCTTTTGAGTCAGAATATGGGTGAAGATGTTTAGCTCTAAATGCTTCCCTTCTCTGTACAAAAACCTTGCCTTCAAACTAAAATATAAAGAGCAATAGGAAGCTGCAAACATTTAATTGGACTCTAAGTTCTTCATAGAAAGAGAGATTGGCCATTGGAATGGGCTGCCCAGGGAGGTGGTGGAGTCACCATCCCTGGAAGTGTTTAGGAAGAGAGTGGATGGGGTGCTCAGTGCCATGATTGAGTTGATTAGATGGTGTTAGGTGAGAGGCTGGAGTTGATGATCTCAAAAGTCTTTTCCAACCTGGTTAATTGTATTCTATCAAAAGTTTCATGAGCAGCCAGCTGTTGTTCCAGTCCTCACGATTAGCTGGACCCTTGGTAACACAAGCCTAATATTTTCCACCAGAAAACTGCTTGCCAGTTTTACAATAGGTGTGGTACAATCATTACAACCTCCATTTAATCAGTGTATGTATACTAAACCCTGGCTCAAAGGGAAATCTTTCACAGGAGATGCTATTTTCAGCACTATGTTTATTGCTTTGTCTGTCCCAATCACAGCCTAACTCCTAAGCCCAAGGGAGACATCTTCACTTATGACTTGGCACAGTGTGAACCTAACAGATGGACAGAAGCATTAAGTAGCCAAAAGCTGGTGCTCTGTGCACATTTAGGGTGTTTGCTGATGACAGGGTTCTCAGAGAGGAATTTTCAAACAGCTGTCAATCCTACAGCTACAACCCCATGTTTAAGTGGATGCAGCACTACTAATTCAGCTTTGAGATATTCCTGCTGTAAAACAAGGAAAAGGTAGCTTCCAACCTAGGCAAGGAAAGCATTTACTTGGGGTTTTGAATTCCAATGTGCATGTGATCTGCCACAAGGGAAAATACATAAGGCTTGAGCCTTGGAGCACTGAATAGAATAGAATTAAGCAGGTTGGAGAAGACTTTCGAGATCATCGAGTCCAACCTATCACCCCACACCATCAACTAAACCATGGCACCGAGTGCCCCATCCACTGCATCCTGGACATTATCTTCTGTTTGCCTCTGTAAAGATATCCTTTACTAAATACAGCTGGAAGCTACTGGGAGAGCTTTGGAAACCAGGCCACGCAGGACGGTGTCCTTTTGCCACAGATAGATATTCATGCAGCAGAGAAAGGCAGTTTAAATCTCACTGGCCACCGAGGACATCAACCCTTCTGAACTCTCACATTCAGACAGGGCCAAGAAAGGCAAAATGAACTGATTATGTCAAATGTTTTGAAGATTCTGCAGAAAATCCAGGGTTTGGGTGTTTTGTGGTTTTTTTTTCCCTTCCCAAATCCTTTTTATCTTTAGAGTCAAGGGATCACCTACTGAATCTGATTGGTTCTGTCAAGAAGAGCAGGACTTTTGTATTATCTTCAAACATCTGTGATAAATATTTGATCTGTGACATTCTGTTTCTGGGGAATATTGCCAAGGGGGATGCTAACAAGAAAACCTTTTGATTGTAATCAGTGCTGCTAAGCATTTCTGGAAGCTGTAGAGGATGCTTGTGCATTTCAGAGCAGCGCACGGTCTCCGTGGAAGGGAGCAAAATGATGTGGTCAGAGAATATTGTGGGTTTTGTGTCCTATATTCTCACCATGCCCATGCTTCCAGTGCTTTGTAATAGAATAGAATAAACCAGGTTGGAAGAGACCCTCAAGATCATTGTGTCCAACCTATCATCCAACACTACCTAATCAACAAACCCATGGCACCAAGCACCCTATCAAGTCTCCTCCTGAACACCTCCAGTGATGGCAACTCCACCACCTCTCTACGCTGACAGAGTTCCTCACAGTACATTGCAGTGATTTTAATTCCCCATTTAAAGGGTTGTTTTTGAGAGTCAGCTGATACTTGACACATGCTTTGAGGGCTTTACCTGTAAAAGATTACTAGATCAGGGTCCAATGCTTATTAAGAGCACATCAAAATTTGCTGTTGGGGAATGCCTGTCACAATACTTCCACCCACGAGGTACACTGAGAAGTATATGTGCCAGCACCTGTAAGGAAAACCCAATTAAATCATGCTTGAGTGATATTAAGCTTTGAGGAGAGAATATTTGAATTACAATTCAATAACCTTTGATAACCTGGAAGAATACATTTATTAACAAATATATATTTAATTATTTTTATTTCTCAGCAACTATTTTTTTTTGCTTTAAACAAATGTCATTTCATTGCTTTGTTTTCTTTTTGCTTCTTTACTTTGCTTGCTTTTTATGTCTTTGCTTTCTCTACTGCTTTAAACTTCTTTGAGAATCATTTTGGAAAGGGAAACTCTGTGCCTGTGGTGTAGATGAAAGTTGCAATGTTATTGGAGACAAATTAAAATGCTCTTTGTTTGTGTTTTCTTCAGTGCCCTTCCTTATATTTCACTGTGTTTAATATACAGTGGCTACCTGCAAGTTATTGTACACAAGGTTTAACTCATTAGACAAGAACCTGTATGAGAGAGCTCAAGTACATTTGGGATTCCTAAACATCCAAAGTTACTTTAAGTCTAGACAAACAGGACAAAACCAGTGCTGACAGTGAGACAAGTAGCCCACCAATAATCCCAGAAACATTCTGGTTGGAAAAGACCCTCAGGATCTCCAAGTCCAAACCAGAATCTTACTCTACAAGGGTCACCCCTAAACCACAGCCCCAAGCACCACATACAAACCACCTTGAAACACATCCAGCATTAGAGACTCCACCGTCTCCCTGGGCAGCACATTCCAGTCCCTGACCATTCTTACCAGGAAAAAATGTTTCCTAATGTCCAGTCTAAGCCTACCCAGTCACAGCTTGAGGCCATTCCCTCTTGTTCTACCACTAATTACCTGGGAGAAGAGACCAGCACCAGCCTCTGTACAACCTTCTTTCAGGTAGCTGTAGAGAGCAATGAGGTCTCCCTTCAGCTTCCTCTTTTCCAAACTAACCATCCCCAGCTCCTTCAGTTGCTCTGCATCAGATTTATTCTCCAAGCCCTTCCCAGATTCCTTGCCCTCCTCTGCACTGGCTCCAGCACCTCCACATCTCTCTTGTATTGAGGTGCCCAAAACTGGACACAATACTCCAGGTGTGGCCTCACCAGAGCTGAGTCCCAGGGGACAATCCTCTCCCTGCTCCTGCTGGACACAGCACTTCTAACACAACCCTGCTGCTGCCCTCTCTGCTGCATGCAACCCACCTGAATCTGCTGTTCCCAATTTCACCATGAATGCTTTGAGCATGAGCTTTGGCTTGTCCATCAGATAGTGTGGTTGGAAGAAAAGAAGATCACAGGACCTGGCATGGCAAAGCCCTCCCACCAAGGAGCTCTTACACAAGTTGTACAGCTATCCATTTGTCCTGTCCCTGCAGCAAAAGGGGGGGGGGAGGAATCAAAACCAAAACAAATCAAACCAAACCCAAACAAACAAACCATAAACCAACAGCAAAACAAGACAAAAAAAAAACAAACAAAAAACCCCAGGAAAAGTTAATAACAAAATGAAACAAACAAACCCAAGCACCTGCCATTGGAATCTGAGCTTGTGCATAAGCTTTCTCAAGAAAGTTTAATAAGGAGGAAAGAGTCTTAATTCCTCCTGTGTACAGCAAAGAGAGAGTGGTAGAAATGAAGAATGTAGGCAATAAAGCAGGAATTTTGGCCACAGTTTTAAAAGACAAATATCCCAGCTCTAAAAATCTATTAGGCTAAGTAACACCTTGCCTCACTAGGGATCATTTTGAGCATGTTCTACTGGCAAATTACTTATTTTTCACTCACTGGAAGGTGCCTGTTTCATGCTTCATGATGTAAAGCTGCTTCTTTCACCAGGAGGCTCCTGAGCATGGACAGAAATAATAAAGTGGCTTCTATCTGATGTTGTTGTTTTTTTTTTGTCAAGCAGTTTGACTGCTTTGGCTGAATCACATTTCAAAACCTTGACAGTGATTTAAATGTCCACGACTTTAAGCTTTGCTCCTAATATGCCATAATGTCATAACACTTTTCAGCAAGGCAGGGATGAGAATTTTTAAGTGGTGCAGTGCACTCTCTGTAGACATGTGGCCCCTCATCTCTCCTTAATTATCATGCAGATATATATGCAGGGGTCTGGCAGAAAGGGACACGAGGGTTATAATCAACAAGCAACTTAATATGAGTCAGCAGTGTGCCCAGGTCCTGGCTAAAATGCTGTGTCCAGCAGAAGCAGCAAGGTGATTGTCTGATTGTCCCCTTGGACTCATCTTTGGTGAGGCCACACTTGGAATATTGGACCCCAGTTTTGGGCACCTCAATACAAGAGAAACATAGAGGTGCTGGAGCCAGTGCAGAGGAGGGCAAGGAAGCTGGGAAGGGTCTGGAGAATAAATCTGTTGAAGAGCAACTGAAGGAGCTGGGGATGGTTAGTGTGGAGAAGAGGCGGCTGAGGAGAGACCTCATTGCTCTCTACAACTGCCTGAAAGGGCGTTGTAGAGAGGCTGGTGCTGGTCTCTTCTCCCAGGTAATTAGTGATAGAACAAGAGGGAATGGCCTCAAGCTGGGACTGGGGAGGTTTAGACTGGATTTTAGGAAACATTTTTTCATGGGAAGTGTGGTCAGGGATTGGAATGTGCTGCCCAGGGAAGTGGTGGAGTCTCTAATGCTGGCTGTGTTTCAAGGTGGTTTGGATGTGGTGCTTAGGGACACAGTTTAAGGGTGAACCTTGTAGGGCAGGGGTATAAGTTGGACTTTGTGATCCTGAGGATCTTTTCCAACCAGAATATTACTGGGATTGTTCCAGACACGGCAAAGTCAGAGGAAGAGCACCCCACTCATCCCCAGCAGCAGGAGTGGTTTCTTTTGCAGTCTTGTTCTATCTATCACAAACTGAATGGTTTCTGTCTCCTATTACTTTTCAGGTTCAACAGAAGAGATACAGGATAGAAAATGTCACTCTCTGCAGGTCATGCATTCTGCACACAGACACAAACCTGGAATTCTCTTCCTGAGGAGAAAGGAACCAGTCTGCTCTAAGCTCATTCTTGACTCCTCATTCTTGCTTGGCTACTTTTTTCCCGTATTGATCCTGATGAGAAAAGGACATCTTGATTTTCTATTTACCCTGTTCCATGCTCACAATGAGACAGAATACTCTAAGGCTACTCTCCTGGCTTACTTCTTCCACAGAATTGTCAGGGTTGGAAGGGACCTTAAGGATGGCATAGTTCCATACCTCCTGTCATGGGCAGGAACACTTCCCACTAGAACAGGGTGCCCAACCAGAGTGATATTATAAAGATAGTTATTGATAAGGCTGGCTCCCAGTTACAATAATAATTGGAATTATGGATCTCTTTTGACCTTCAGTGTGTAGACATGAACATTTTATGCATACTCTGGGCCTACAAAGTGATCTTTTCCCTTGTCTACAAGTGAAATCAATCAGCCATGCATTACTACCTTTGACAATGGTTAAATCAAAGTCTTCATACAAACACTGGAGTGCTGGCCTGAATTCACAGTGTTGACCAATTGGGTCTTCAGGTAGTGTTTCATAAGGAAAACACTCACTGGTTTGTTAATTCAATACCTCATGTCTCTCACTGGGAATCTGTTGCCTGAAGAAAGTTTGTGGGGGAAGATGGAATTACAAGATCACAGGGTGATAGGGGTCAGAAGGCACCTCCTGAGACTGAGTCCAACACCCCTGCCAGAGCAGGGCCATAGACTCTAGCACAGGTTGCACAGGAGCACATCTAGAAGAGTCTTGAATGTCTCCAGAGACAAAGGTTCCACAACCTCTCTGGGCAGCCTGCTCCAGTACTCCATGGTACTCACAGTAAAGAACTTGCTTTTCATGCTGAGACGGAGCTTCTTGTGCCATAGTTCATATCCATCACTCAAACAGTTCTGTCCCAAATTATCAATCTCCAAGCTCTGCAGGAAGCATGGATAAAATGTTTGAAATGAAAAGGGAGCAGCTTGGACTCTACAAGGAGACTTGTGACTGAAAACCTCAGCTGTCACTTCAAAGAGGTGCTAGACTACAAACCCCAACCCTGCACATGTGTGCAAACTCTCAGCTGCAGAAAGGCTTGAAGGAAATTTAGAGTGATAAAATGTTTTTTTCTTTTATCCCAATGAATGTTTCACTTTGACCTCACTAAGAAGAGCTGCTAAAAAGAAGGTAAATTGATTGTCCTTCTTTACATATTTACCTGTATTTATTACAGAGGCACAGCAGCACTCCAGCAAGTTGTTAATTTCCTAAGGCAGTTACCATTTTCCTGGTTCAGAAGCCAAACTTGATTTTTGAGGTGCTATGAAGGCCTGTAAAGGAAATCTGTTGAAATAGAATACTCAAAACATTTTAAGGTTAGTTGCTGAAATTATCACCTTCAAATTAACATATTTCTGGGAAAAAAATTACCTCAGTAGATACAGGAGTGTTCATTGCTATGTATTTCAGTGTGTTTGGAAGCAAAGCTAGTAACAAATGCCTGTCACAGAATCAGGGAGTGGTAGGGGTTGGAAAGGACCTCTGAAGATCATGCAGCCCAACCCTCCTGGAGTACCCTTCCTACCCTTTCTGATTCAAAATTCATTGAGTCAGGCTGCAAAATTAGGCATGGATTGTGGAATTTTCTTTCTGGATTGACATAATTTAATATGTAGGTAAGACACTTTGCCTTTGAGTTATGAGTTTACTTCAGTGTTTCCACTACCTACACTTCAGAGAGTGACTAACTTTTGCTAAGCAATAGGATTGGAACAGCCAAACCTTTTCCACTAATTCAGGGGGGATTGTAAATGGTTTGTATGAAAATAATTTTTATTCACTCTTGAATTTCATGGAATCATTTAATTTCTTATGACAGCATATAGAGGACCTTATTTTCAAAATAAGGTATCTTCAAATCCAAAACCCATCAGTCCCTCATAAATCCCATTCTACCTTTTCAATGCCATGTACAACAGAAAAACCGCCTTTAAAGATGTTGGCTTGGTCTAGTAGAAGGTTTGCCTGCCCATGGCAAGGGGTTTTGGAACTAGACCATAGATTCACCAGAGCTGGAAGGAGCCTCTAATGATCATCTAGTTTAACCCCCCTGCCTCCTTCACCAGCACCCGTGGATGATAGTGGAGCAGTCATCAATGTTGTTCCCTAACTAACCGGGGGGCCACCAGGCCCCCCGGCCTTTGTTGTCACCACCACCATCACCCAGTGTGCATCATAGGCACTCACCAGTGATGAGAGGAGGATCCCTCAGCCCAAATGGGCTCAGCTTAGGGCTGCTGCCCTTCCTGGTGGGGATTAAATAGGGCAGCTGGTGGGGAGGGCAAAGTGGCCACACCTGGGGTGGGAGGAGA
This sequence comes from Melanerpes aurifrons, assembly GCA_011125475.1. Classification (NCBI taxonomy): domain Eukaryota; kingdom Metazoa; phylum Chordata; class Aves; order Piciformes; family Picidae; genus Melanerpes; species Melanerpes aurifrons. Next base: position 4,266,829 of record WWNC01000001.1, read on the forward strand.
ATCTAACAGAGCTCAGGTGCTCTGGGATTTGAGGGGAAAAAGGGGGAAAATGGGGTGGGTGGTGTGGAAAGGGGCAGACTGTGAATGCAGTGTTGTTGAGAAAGAATGGAGGTTAAAATTATATTCAGACATGAACTATTGACTTTTAGTGATTGCTAGATGCTTAATATGGCTGGTTTCAGGATGTTCCACTACTCTTGGATATTAGATAATTTATTGACATACCCAGGCATGATGTTGCTAGGCCAGTATCAAGCTCAATAAACAAAAAAAAAAACCCCATACACCTTCTGCTAAGGTAATTGTGTAGCTGTCATCTCAGCAAACTCTTGATCTCAACCCAGAGGGATTTATTGGGGGTTGTTTTCCCACCCACCTGTGTGTGGCAAGGGGGCTTGCTTCTGAGAGCAGGCTGTGTGAGGCCAGGACACTGCTGGGCTGAATGGGAGCCAATGGGTTTAGCTAGCAGAGCTGAACTCTGCTCCAGCTAAATGGGAACAGTCCATGCCCTGTGGCCTCTCTAGTGTGAGGATGGAGGCAATCTAAGTGCAAGATGGAAACCCTTTGCTCTACAAAGTGCAGGAGTTCCAAAGAAAAGCAGGGAAGAGAGAGTTCTTCCAGAGGGAGAGCTGCACAAGTTGGCCATGATCAGTTCTCTGGTCTTAGTAGATGGGCATCAGATAGACATTTGAGTAGGGGAAGATCTCAAGAGCTGAGTGCATTGGAGGCTCTGGTGAGGCCACACCTTGAGCACTGTGTCCAGTTTTGGGCATCTCAATACAAGGGAGATGTGGAGGTGCTTTAGCCAGTGCAGAGGAGGGCAAGGAAGTTGGGAAGGGCCTGGAGAATAAATCTGATGAGGAGCGACTGAAGGAGCTTGGGATGGTTAGTTTGGAAAAGAGGAGGCTGAGGAGAGACCTCATTGCTCTCTACAACTGCCTGAAAGGGCATAAATAGTAAGCATAACTGGGAATAACTGGGGAAAACAGCCCTGTTCTTTACATCCAGCTTCATGAGGCTAGGGCTCAGCATGTATTTCTCAATATTTATTTGCTTGTTGCCATGGTCCCCACAAAGACTTTAGAGAGCCTTTGTCAACTGGAACTTTGCAAGAAGAGGTTTTTATCAGCTGGAACTTTGCAAGACCTTTCTGCCAAGTATTATTCATTGGTGTTTAATAATTGCATAATAATTAGTGCATAATAACTGTTGAGGGAGCTGTCCTTGCTCCCTAAGGAGCTGACATTGAAAAGAATAATCACCCACATGTTAGAAGAAGAGTTTCTGAGGCAAGGGTGGAACAAAGAGGTGAAAACTGCAGCTGGTATCATGGTTTTGGTTGGTATTGTGCTGCAATTAGCACAATGCAACTCATTCTGTTGAAGTACAAAGAATAGCAGGAATGCTCAAGGTGGATAGGGAATGTTTAAAATGCCAGGCCCTAATTACTGGACAGGAAAGCTCAGGATCTAATAGAATTAATTCTTGAATGAAGGAGAATTTGATTTGATTACATTTATTGTGTTGGCAGTATGTATTGTTTGGGATAACACTGATGGTGTGGAGAAGTTGTCCAGAGGGTGTCCTGGCTTGAGCTATCACACAACTAATTTTATTCAGCCATTTTACTTTTCAGCTCAGTCTCTTCTAACTTCTTTCTGCAGTTAACAGCATCTATTTTATTTTTTTCCAAGCAGTTCTTAACTCTAGAAATTCTTATGCTTGGTATCTGTAGTTACTGCCACAGTAACTCCTCCTGCCACAGTTACTACTGAGCATTGGTATGCAGAAAGACTCTTACTTACATTTGCTCCCCAAAAAATACCCAAGGTAAATCTTATGCAGCACATTGGGGTGCCATAAAGCAAGAGGTTGAACCTGTGGGGAGGAGTGGAGAAGTGACCAACAGAGTATTCCACTCTGCATCAATCACATTCAGTGTAAAGCTGAGAGATGAATAACAGAATCATGGAAACATAGAATCAGCCAGGTTGGAAAAGACCTCAGAGATCATCAAGTCCAACCTATTTCCTAATACCCAACACCTCCTGACTACAAAACCATGGCTCCAAGTGCCACATCCAATCCCTTTTTGAACACCTCCATGGACAGTGACTCCACCACCTCCCTGGGCAGCACATTCCAATGGCCAACAAATCTTTCTGTGAAGAATGAATCACCCAGGTTGGAAGGGCCTCCAAGATCATCTGAAGTGAGCTCTGTTTTGCCTCTAATTCCAGTCCAGGCACTCCTGAGTACATTTCCAGAGTTCAGGTGCCCCTCAGTCCCTTGTGAAACTTCTCACAGTGTCAGGGTTGACAGTGAAGCAATTGCCATCAGGGGTTGGGTTTGGTGTTGGATTTCCATGTTTCTGTATATTTCATTTTATTGTTATTCTTTCATTAAAGCTGTTTTAGTTTTCTGTTTACAGGATGTTAGGGGTTGGAAGGGACTTCATCCAGTCCAGCCCCCACTGCCAGAGCAGGACCATACAATCTAGCACAGGTTGCACAGGAACACATCCAGATGAGTCTTTAAAGCCTCCAGAGAGGGAGACTTCACAACCACTTTGGGGAGCCTGTTCCAGTGCTCTGTAACTCTCACAGTGAAGAAGTTCCTTGTCATATTGAGGTGGAACCTCCTGTGCTGTAGTTTCTATCCATTGCCTCTTGTCCTATCCCAGGGTGCAACTGAGCAGAGCCTGTCCCCTCCCTCCTGACCCCCAGCCCTCAGATATTGATAGACATTTATTAAATCCCCTCTCAATCTTCTCTTCAGACTAACCAGCCCCAGGGCTCTAAGCCTCTCCTCATCAGGCAGTGCTCCAGTCCCTCAATCATCCTGGTAGCTCTCGCTTGGACACTCTTGAGTAAATCCCTGTCCCTCCTAAACTGGGGGGCCCAGAACTGGATGCAATGTTCCGGGTGTGGCCTCATCAGGGCCGGGCAGAGAGGGAGGAAAACCAATCCATAACACTGTCTCCCTTCCTTTTAGGAAGAGAGAGAGTGTAACAGAGATCACCGGTTATTTGCCTAGCAGTCAGCCCAGCCCCAATCCTTGACACAGAACATCACAAAGTTCATAAAATATCAGTGTAAATGCTTATTGGAATATTTCCTAATAAAATGCATCCCCTTTTACTGTTCATTTTTATTCACTCTGAGGTGGTTGATACTCTCAAAGTGTATACAAACAATATAATATAACTCGGTTTCTGAGCTACACAAAGTTACTGCTGGTTGACAGCTGGCTGAACATGAGCCAGCAGTATGAATGGATCTGTGCACACTGTGTTTAATAAAACATGGAATGGAATGGAATGGAATGGAATGGAATGGAATGGAATGGAATGGAATAGAATAGAATAGAATAGAATAGAATAGAATAGAATAGAATAGAATAGAATAGAATAGAATAGAATAGAATTAACCAGGTTGAAAAAGACCTTTGAGATCATCAAGTCCAACCTACCACCCAACACCATCTAATCAACTAAACCATGACACCAAATGCCTCATCCAGTCTCCTCTGAAACACCTCCAGTGGTGGTGACTCCACCACCTCCCTGGGCAGCACATTCCAATGGCCAATAACTGTTTCTAAGAAAAACTTCCTCCTAACATTCAGCTTAAACCTCCCCTGGCACAGCTTGGGACTGTGTCCTCTTGTTCTGGTGCTGGTTGCCTGGGAGAAGAGACCAACCCCCACCTGGCTACAACCTCCCTTCAGGTAGTTGTGGACATCTGTCTGAAGGGTTCAGCTCAAAGTATTACAGCTTTCTAAATTCATTTTCTGGTCAAAAGGTGCAAAACTGCATCCTCTCTGAAGCAGCTGACACTGCTGATGGCTGTACGTCCTTTCATGTAGTCTGCACTGCCCTTTCTGAGTCTAGCTGCCAATGCATCACTGCTCATCTTGGGATAATTTTGGGTTTATGGAGAGAATTTCCAGGTCAGACAGGAAATGCCTACTGTTACCCAGGAATAAAGATCCTAAACAAGGTTTTTCCTGACAACGGTTTTAGGTATAAGTGCCTGGAGGTTCAGTTCAGGCAAGTTGCCCTTTGCTGTGGCACACAGTAACTCATGCAATTACACACACTTAAAAGGCTGATACTGTCAGATGTCTTGCACTGTGTGCTGGGAAACTAGGCACTGTACCTGGAGGCACTACAGCTAGGGCTGATGATTGGACTTGTATAAAGTCATTGCCTCTACAGGGTTGTTGAAGTTTTCATGCAGTGATCTGAGACCTATTGCTGCAGTAGCTGTTTTCAAGTGTCATGCAGCCTGCACACTACCAAAAAAACCAAGCCAGGATTATATTTAAAATATTGCAAGCACTTGGTAAATTGAAGGAGAAAATAATGCAAAATGTCTTTTCTTTTGACTGAGTATTCTCTTTGGAGTTATTTGAGAAGACTTGCAGTGGAGGATCCTCGAGTTTGGCTTACATCACCACCCTGACAAGATTCTGTCTCTAGCTTAGGACTTACTGACTTCAAATACCAGCACTGGGTAGGTCACACCTTGGGTACTGTGCCCAGTTCTGGGCCTCTCAATTCAAGAAAGATGTTGAGTTGCTCAAATGTGTCCAGAGAGGGGCAACAAAGCTGGAGAGGGGTCTGGAGCACAAGGCTAGTGAGGAGAGGGTGAGGGAGCTGGGGCTGCTTAGCCTGGAGAAGAGGAGGCTCAGAGGAGACCTTCTTGCTCTCTACAACTGCCTGAAGGTAGGTTGTAGCCAGGTGGGGGTTGGTCTCTTCTCCCAGGCAGCCAGCACCAGAAAAAGAGGACACAGTCTCAAGCTGTGCCAGGGGAAGTTTAGGCTTGATCTTAGAAAGAAGTTCTTCATAGAAAGAGAGATTTGCCATTGGAATGTGCTGCTCGGGGAGGTGCTGGAGTCCCCATCCTTGGAAGTGTTTAAAAAGAGCCTGGATGAGCCACTCAGTGCCTTAGTTTAGTTGATTAGACAGGGTTGGGTGATCAGTTGGACTGGATGATCTTGGAGGTGTCTTCCAACCTTGTTGATTCTGTGCTTCTGTGAAATCAAGGCAGCCTAAAAAAAGCCTTACAGACTTCTAAGACAATAACTTTGCCAAACACTTGCAATGCAGTCCTGCTATTTGCATTTTCCTTCATGCAATGGGATGATTAAAAGGAAAACATTTGTTCACACTTCATTTACATTTATTAAAGTGCTGGTGTAGTTACTCACCCAAGGAAAGGATATATTTGGGACAAATAAGTGAAATTTAAGAAATTCATTAGTGAAAGTAATTATGCTTATTCTTGTGAACTAATGAACTTGAAGCAAATCTGCACCCAAAAAAAAAATTGTCTCTTTATTTGTCTCTAAAAATACCTGTTGGGAAAGCATTAATAAATCATGACCTTGGAGGCAGCAGGGCAAGTTCAAATGGATGTATCCTGTGTGAATGCAGGAAAAGTGAACTTCTGAATCACATGGAGCTTATTTTTTAGCTCCTAGCATTCCAGAAAGATGATTAAGATTACACTCAAAGCAGCAAAACTTCATGTGGAATGTTACATTAGAAATGTGGATCCTCACCTTTAAGGGAATGTGGAATAAATGACAATAGAATGATCAAGGCAAGAATCTTTCAGCCATTTAGTACTGAAGGAGACTGAAATAATTTGGTTTGCTTTCCCCACAGGAGTTCTGGCCACTCTTTATAAGTGTGTTGGTTGTGTGATCCCCATGGAGGGAGAAGAAAAGCTTGAATAAAAGGAAAAGGAAGGGACAAAACTAAATGCCCATAAATTATATATAAGGAGGGAAAGTTATTGTGTTGATCTACACTTGTGCTAGATGCCTGATACTCCCTGCAGAGTGGGATTTAAATCCACTAATTCCTCTGACTTCCATGCATTTCCCCTGTACATTACTGGCTGTTGGTTAGATAAATGGAAGTCTTCCTATGCTCAGTTTGTACAGAGGCTGTAAATACAACTCTGGGCTCTCTCCTTTGAGTCTTCTCTGCTGCCTAGGAGAGTTGCCATTTCTGTCAATAAATAATGTGATGGTAGAGATGAGCCTTGGAATGGCAGCATTTACATCCCTAGAGGAAGATGCAGAAGCACTACCTTTGCAAGAAAGACATTTAATGCACTTCTACCAAGGGGTGACAAATCATAGAATTGCTAGGGTTGGAAGGGACCTCAAGGATCATCCAGTTCCAACCCCCCTGCCATGGGCAGGGACACCTCACACTACAGCAGGTTGCTCACAGCCACATCCAGCCTGGCCTTCAAAACCTCCAGGGATGAGGCTTCCACCACCTCCCTGGGCAACCTGTGCCAGTGTCTCACCAACCTCATGGGGAAGAACTTCTTCCTAACATCCAATCTGAATCTCCCCATTTCTAGTTTTGCTCCATCCCCCTATCACTCCCTGACACCCTATTTATATTGTTCTAAAATAAGAGCAGATGCACAAATTTCTTGTTATGGTCTAGCTCATCTATTTGATCTGGTTTAGGTTTGCCTCAACACACACAACCTCCTGTAAGCCTTTTTTTTTAAGCCAAGTTTCTTGGAATAAAAGGAAGCCCTGCAACTTTCTGAACTAGTTTATTTTGGCTCAGAATTTCTCAGGCAGATGTTACAAATGGCAAGGCTTGCCTGTTCTGGGCCTCAGTGCAGAAATTATTCACCACAGCAGACAGAGTCCTTTCAATTTTACTGCCAGTTATGAGCTTATGAGCAGCACACCACAGTGCCCTGATTAGTTTTTGTTTTCCTTCCCTCCCAATTATTGGTAGGACTGGAACAGAATGATAAGGATATTCTTCCTGATAAATCTGATTTTGAGAGACAGCTCACTTTCTATTCCTTTGTTCCTCTGGTTTTGTTAAATTAATCTTCCTATTAGGTCTATCACTTCTTAAAAATAATTTAAGAACTCAGCTGCCTCACTCCTTGTTCTCTTTAGGGCAATCTGTTTCTCACAGGCTTTTGTAACACTGTCTGGATTGAGGGCTGAAATACATGGGACAAATTCAGGGTTACTAAGGGAGCAATTAACAGGTATAATTAGATTTTGCTTGCCTTTCTGTGCACCTAGGGTGCTCTTCTCACTCTGAATATGGACTCTGTTTTGATGAGGTTTGCTTCATTTGAATTGGGCACTGAGGTGGGTTGAATTTTCCCCACAACATTAACTTTGCCAGACCTGATGCAGCTTGAGACTGTGTCCTCTTGTTCTGGTGCTGGTTGCCTGGGAGAAGAGACCAACCTCCACCTGGCTGCAACCTCCCTTCAGGGAGTTGTAGACAGCAATAAGGTCACCCCTGAGTCTCCTCTTCTCCAGGCTAAGCAACCCCAGCTCCCTCAGCCTCTCCTCACAGGGCTGTGCTCCAGACCTCTCCCCAGCCTCGTTGCCCTTTTCTGGACACATTCAAGTATCTCAGTGCCATTCTTAAATTGAGGAGCCCAGAATTGAACACAGGACTCAAGGTGTGGCCTAAACAGTGTTAACCAAGTTTTTGCAAGCCCTGAGTTTTCTCTGGAACATAGAATAGAATAGAATAGAATAGAATAGAATAGAATAGAATAGAATAGAATAGAATAGAATAGAATAGAATAGAATTAACCAGGTTGGAAAAGACCTTTGACATCATTGAGTCCAACCTATCACCCAACACCATGTAATCAATTAAACCATGACACCAAGTGCCTCATCCAGACTCTTCTTAAATACCTCCAGTGATGGTGACTCCACCACCTCCCAGGCAGCACATTCCAATGGCCAATCTCTCTTGCTGGGAAGAAATTCTTCCTAACATCCAGCCTAAACCTCCCCTGGTGCAGTTTGAGACTGTGTGCTCTTGTTCTTGTGTCTGTTTAACTCAAAAATAACATATTTTCAAAGTTATTTAGCCTGTCAGTGATGCAGTGATGATTTAGAGCATCAAATGATTCCAGAATAGTGCCTTTTGCATTAGAGGAACACATAAATTAAAATGCTGTATGATTCATGGTAAACATCACTTATGTTCAGAACAAGTTTTCAGGCCTTAACAGGCTTAAATATGAGCAATCAGCTACAGGGTTATATAAATAAGTATTATATAAATCCCACTGCTAGGAAAAGGAAAACTGGTTCTGTTCTAATTGTCTCTATAGCTCCATTTTCCTTCTGAGTGACAAAGCAGATCAAATTGGATCAGAAGTAAGTCTGATGTCTCTTGTCTTGCAAAGCATTTGTTTTCATGCAGTTTTGGTGCAATAGGAGGGAGCATGTCAGCAATGGGTCTAGAAAATTTGACTTTGAAGAGCAGCTATCACTATTAAATGACTTCAATTATTATCTTTAATATTATGGAATCATAGAATCATAGAATTGCCATGGTTGGAAGGGACCTTGAGGATCACCTAGTTCCAATCCCTCTGCCATGGGCAGGGACTCCTCACACTAGAGCAGGTTGCCCACAGCCACATCCAACCTGGCCTTCAAAACCTTTAAAATAAACCTTAGAGTAAACCAAACCAGGTTGGAAGAGACCTTCAAGATCATCATGTCCAACTCGTCAACCAATCCAACCCACCTAAACAACTAACCCATGGCACCAAGCACCCCATCAAGTCTCCTCCTGAACACCTCCAATGATGGTGACTCCACCACCTCCCCAGGCAGCCCATTCCAATGGGCAATCACTCTTTCTGTATAGAACTTCTTCCTAACATCCAACCTAAACCTCCCCTGGCGCAGCCTGGGACTGTGAATCCTTTAGGGATGAGGCTTCCACCACCTCCCTGGGCAACCTGTTCCAGTCTCTCACCACCCTCATGGGGAACAACTTCTTCCTAACATCCAATATGAATCCACCCATTTCTAGTTTTGCTCCACTCCCCCTAGCCCTATCACTCCCTGACATCCTCAAAAGTCCCTTCCCTAGCTTTTTTTGTAGCCCCTTCAGATCCTGGAAGGCCACAATAAGGTTTCCTTGGAGCCTTCTCTTCTCCAAACTGAACAGCCCCAACTCCCTCAGTCTGTCCTCATAGGAGAGTTTCTCCAGCCCTCTAATCAGTATTGCATATTTCTTTGTGATACCAGAAACCATGAGTGGATGTGGTGGTTCTAGGCTGTGTCTAGGAAAATTTTCCAGAGCTCCTGAGTAGAAAAGTGGTAGAATGTAAATAAATTACCATTGAATATGAAGGGGAAAATCACAGTTTCACAGTATCACTTAGGTTGGAAAGGACCTCGAGGATCATTGAGTGCAACCTATCAACACAGACCCCATGACTAGACCATGGCACCAAGTGCCACGTCCAATCTCCCCTTGAACGCCTCCAGGGTCGATGACTCAACCACCTCCCTGGGCAACCCGTTCCAATGCCGAATGACTCGCTCGGTGAAGAACTTCCTCCTCACCTCGAGTCTGAACCTCCCCTGGCGCAGCTTGAGACTGTGTCCTCTTGTTCTGGTGCTGGTTGCCTGGGAGAAGAGGACAACCCCTTCCTGGCTACAACCACCTTTCAGGTAGTTGTAGAGCGCAATGAGGTCACCCCTGAGCCTCCTCTTCTCCAGGCTAAACAATCCCAGGTTTAAATGATCCCATTGGGCTCATAGCTAATATAAGGTTAGTTGTGTACACTGACTCTGTTTTTTGCTTTCCTTTGCTCTGGCAGATATTAACTGTGCTTCTGCTGGCTTGCTGACCTTGACTGCATTTCTCTCTTGTAGTTAATTACTAACAGCTACTCTCTGCTCTTCTCTCTCTTTTACCTTGTACAGGGGGGGAAGGGAGCAGGGAGGGGGAAGCTGTTAGTAGCCTCCTGGTTTTGTCCAGGTGGGGGTTTGTGTGTTGTTTATAGATTGTAAATACATATTGTGTATTTTGTACATATCCATGGCAGTTCATATTTCTACATTGTAGTTGTGCTTGTAAATGCAGCTTCACCTGCTTCCATCTGAGCTAGTCTGGCAGTTATATGTTGGGGGGAATTTTAACCAGCAGCAGTGGAAAGGAGAAAGCAAAAGTTTACTTGCAAAAGCACTTAAACAAAGTGTAAACTATTTTATTCTCCTCTTCTCTGCATGCAAAAAAAGAAGAATCCTTTTTTTGAGTGCTGATGTTTTACATTGTTTTCCAAACTGATCTTATCTGTGCTACCTTCTGGGAAGAGGAATTTTGTACTGACTACAGGCCTTCATCATTGTGCACTACTGAGACAAGGAGCTGGTGCTCATCATCATGCACTACTGTAGTGGGTTGAGCACTGTCCCTTTCTTAAAGGCACAGCCTCAGACAGTCACAACTACAAAGACAAGGAACTGCTGCTCATCAGTGTGCACTACTAAGACAAGGAGTTGGTGCTCATCAGTGTGCACTGCTAAGACAAGGAGTTGGTGCTCATCAGTGCACTACTAAGACAAGGATTTGGTGCTCATCAGTGTGCACTACTAAGACAAGGAGTTGGTGCTCATCAGTGTGCACTACTAAGACAAGGAGTTGGTGCTCATCTGTTTGCACTACTAAGACAAGGAGTTGGTGCTCAGTGGTGTGCACTACTAAGACAAGGATTTGGTGCTCATCAGTGTGCACTACTAAGACAAGGATTTGGTGCTCATCAGTGTGCACTACTAAGACAAGGAGTTGGTGCTCATCAGTGCACTACTAAGACAAGGAGGTGGTGCTCATCTGTTTGCACTACTAAGACAAGGAGTTGGTGCTCAGTGGTGTGCACTACTAAGACAAGGATTTGGTACTAGTCAGTGCACTACTAAGACAAGGAGTTGGTACTAGTCAGTGCACTACTAAGACAAGGAGTTGGTGCTCAACAATGTGCACTGCTAAGACAAGGAGTTGGTGTTCATCAGTGTGCACTACTAAGACAAGGAGTTGGCACTCATCAGTACACTGCTAAGACAAGGATTTGGTACTAGTCAGTGCACCACTAAGACAAGGATTTGGTACTAGTCAGTGCACCACTAAGACAAGGAGTTGGTGCTTATCAGTGTGCACTACTAAGACAAGGAGTTGGTGCTGCAGAACTCTCTTAGTTCATTCAACTGGATCATTAAATTCTGATAAGAAAAAAAAAGTCTTTGTAATGGGAAGCTTGATTCTGGAACCCTCAGAGTGCCTGAGGAACAGCAGTAGAATCAACAGTGTTGGAGTCAAGTACTCAAAGCAGGCTCTTTTGGTTCAGAAAAAACATGCAGGATTTGTGCAGCAGCCACTCCACCTTTAAAGGCTTAGACTGATTTCATTTTTTTTGTCCTGTATTTTGCAGCATTTTTCCATTCTTCATATAATTTTCTTAGGTGGCTGAGCACATATCTGCAGATACCAGATGCCATGTATAAGAGATGCCTTTCATCAGCGTGCCTCTCTTTGAGCAGCCGGGCTGCAATTTGTGTCGCTTTGCCACAAACGGGAGCAAGCCCCAAGGTTTGCCAGCTCTCTAGATGTTTATTGCCACTCTGGTTTGGTGAACACTAATTAAGGACAAAAAATTAGTCCTGAAATCCCCACTATTCATTAAAAGAGAAAAAGTGATGGGGAATAAGTTAAATCAAATGGATGCCTTGCTTTTTCCCTAGCCACAGCCACGCACGGTAATAAATGTCACAATGGTTCATGTTTAGGTTTAGTTATCAAAATCCACAGCATATAGGCTGACAGCTTTTGAAATACATAAACTGTTTCTGCCCTTTTTGTTTCCATAGCAACTGAGTGCTCAAAGCTTTAGTTTTGCACATGAGGAATAGAAAAAGAAAAAAAAAGAGGAGAGAAAAAAAAAGGAGGAAAAAAAATTGCACCCTCTCAGGGTAGGAGCTGGAAACCTCTGGAACAAAAGAGGAGTGTAGGGAATGGAAAAATTAAGCAACTCCACTGACATCACACCCTCCCTTGAAAAAAAATAAAAGACATGAACAAAACCAAGGCAAAAAAACCCAAACCAACCAACCAAACAAACAAAAGCTTTTCTCCATTGTTTTGATCTCCTAGAGTGTGGATTTTTGAGTGGCTGGGTGCTTCGCCTTGGATGTTTATGTCATCAAAAGCCAGACCCTTTCATTGTGCAGTCCTTTTGTCAGGCAAAAAGCTGCCAGTGACATTGATTTAGATGATCACTTTGTTCACTTTGCAATAGCATTTCATTACGAACACAAGCTTATTAGATACAGGCTGGACAGATGGGCGATGTCCAAGGGGATGGCATGTAACAAGTCTAAGTGATGCGTTCTGCACTTTGGCCACAACTACCCCATTCAGCCCTACAGGGTGGGGTTGGAGAGGCTGAAAGGCAGCCAGGCAGAAAGGGACCTAAAGGTACAGGTTGACAGCAGCTGAACATGAGCCAGCGGTGTGCCCAGGTAGCCAAGAAGGCCAATGGCATCCTGGCCTGTATCAATAATAGTGTGGCCAGCAGGGGCAGGAAAGTCATTCTGCGCCTGTACTCAGCATTGGTTAGGCCACACCTTGAGTCCTGTGTCCAGTTCTGGGCTCCTCAATTAAGAAAGGACATTGAGACACTTGAGGGTGTCTAGAGAAGGGCAATGAGGCTGGGGAGATGTCTGGAGTGCAACCCTGTGAGGAGAGGCTGAGGGAGCTCAGGTTGTTTAGCCTGGAGACGAGGAGGCTCAGGGGAGACTTTATTGCTGTCTACAACTACTTGAAGGGAGGTTGTAGCCAGGTGGAGGTTGGTCTCTTCCCCCAATCATCCAGCACCAGAACAAGAGGACACAGTCTCAAGTTGTGCCAGGAGAGGTTTGGGCTGGAGGTGAGGAGAAAGTTCTTCCTAGAAAGAGTAATTTGCCATTGAAATGTGCTGCCCAGGGAGGTGGTGGAGTTACTGTCCCTGGAGGTGTTCAAAAAAGGATTGGCTGTGGCGCTTGAAGGCAGGTTTAGTTGTCAGGAGGTGTTAGGTATGAAGTAACAGGTTGGACTTGATGATCTCTGAGGTCTTTTCCAACCTGGTTGATTCTATGATTCTATGACTCTATGCCTTGCATTGCAGAATATTGCTGTTCAGAGGCACGCCATTGAGAGTCTGTCACTATTTCTAGTTTTGCTTTGTCTTCCTTAAAAGCCTCCTTTAAAGAGCTATGCTGTTTCAAAATATTTTGGAAAGATTTGCCAGATGTAGGAGAATATTCTGCCAAACTGAAAGGGAGATCCATGCAGACATAGAAGTAGATTGATTTCTATTCCAAAACACTCAGCGAGAGTAAAATTGAGAGAAAATGATGTCCTGGGAGTCACAGAAGGCATCTCAAAACTAGGGGATATTGGAGTAGGAAGATGCTACACTTTCAAAGAGGATTGAGGTTTCCAGCCATACTCTGTTTTGCTGTTTGTTTCTTAAAATAATAAAAAGAAAGGTGAGGAAAGAGAACACCCCTGCAAAAATCCTCCCCAGCAACCAGAACTAGAAATGCACATTCAACAAATGTAGATGCCTGACAGGTTTCAGGTATTTATGGGAATGGACTTAAAGGTTTACTCCTTTGCAAATATAATGAATTGATCTGAGTCATACCTGTCAGATATTACACATGAGAGAAGATACTACTGCTGCTTCAAATATAAGTGCATTTTTAAGTGCAGAGTGGGAGTAGACTGAGCACACTGATCTGTACCACTTCTGTGGAGTGTGACAAAGTTGGTGAAGAGTTTGGAGCACAAGCCCTATGAGTAGAGGCTGAGGGAGCTGGGGTTGCTTAGCCTGGAGAAGAGGAGACTCAGGGGAGACCTTCTTGCTCTCTACAACTCCCTGAAGGGAGGTTGTAGCCAGGTGGGGGTTGGTCTCTTCTCCCAGGCAACCAGCAACAGAACAAGAGGACACAGTCTCAAGCTGCACCAGGGGAGGTTTGGGGTGGATGTTAGGAAGACAAGAGGACACAGAAAGAGAGATTGGCCATTGGAATGTGTATAGAGTTTATGCATAGAAAGCGTCTTAAAGTAAGCTGCAGCTGCAGTAAATTTCACTTACACTTTAAAGAGAGAGTTTTATTAAGGAGGAATATGTCTTTAATGCATAATGACAGAATAGAATAGAATAGAATAGAATAGAATAGAATAGAATAGAATAGAATAGAATAGAATAGAATAGTATTAACGAGGTTGGAAAAGACCTTTGAGGTCATCAAGTACAACCTAACACCCAAGACCATCTAATCAACTAAACCATTGCACCAAGTGCCTCATCCAGGCTCTTTTTAAACACCTCCAGTGATGGGTTCTCCACCACCTCCCTGGGCAGCACATTCCAATGGCCAATCTCTCTTTCTGGGAAGAACTTCTGCCTAACATCCAGCCAAAACCTCCCCTGGCACACCTTGAGACTATGTCCTCTTGTTCAGGTGCTGGTTGCCTGAGAGAACAGACTAACTCCCACCTGTCTACAACCTCCCTTCAGGTAGTTGTAGATAGCAAGAAGGTCTCCCCTGAGTCTTCTCTTCTCCAGGCTAAGCAATCCCAGCCTCTCCTCATAGGACTTGTGCTCCAGACCCCTCAAGGCATGGACACATCTGTGTTTGCATGTTTATAGTGCACTGGGACATTTTTAGGGAGCTGTGTGCATATAAGAAGTTCAAGATTCAAAAGGAAAATGTTCATGTTGGGCCATTTCTTTAAGACAGATGAAACAATTGTGTAAATCGCCATCATTTCTACATTCCTGTAGAAGCATGGCACCCTTGAACTCACAGAAGAGGACAAAAAGAGCAAAGATGTGGCATCAAGAAGTGAAGGAAGAGATGCAAGGTGGATTTTCCTAAGCTTAGGGACAAGAGGAAATATTTTTGCAGTTGAAGATAAAAAGTGTGGAAGAGATGAGAGAACTGAGGGTACAACGAGGGAGGACCACTGAAAAGTGAATATAATGCAAAAGGTGCACTGTATGCTTTATATATATACAAGAAAGATGGTGAGGGACTTTTTAGAGTGTCAGGTAATGAAAGGGCTAGGGGGAGTGGAGCAAAACTAGAAATGTGTGGATTCAGATTGGATGTGAGGAAGAAGTTCTTCCCCATGAGTGTGGTGAGACACTAGCACAGGTTGCCCAGGGAGGTGGTGGAAGCCTCATCCCTGGAGGTTTTTGCAGCCAGGCTGGATGTGGCTGTGAGCAACCTGCTGTAGTGTGAGGTGTCCCTGCCCATGGCAGGGGGATTGGAACTGGCTGATCCTTGAGGTCCCTTCCAACTCTAACAATTCTATGATTCTATGACTCTATATAAATTATACATGCCAGCAAGGCTGGGAGAATCTCCATATCAGAAGAAATACATAGGCACATTTACATTTCTTTCCCTCTTTAGCATCTTGTCTGTGTTTTGGCATTCAGTTTGAGATATGCAAATGTGTCCCTCTAAATGCAAATAGAGATTAGGGATCTGAAATGAGCATATAGAATGGTGGTGTTATTTCAAGTACTAGGATTCAAGAGGTTTCATTTATACTGCTGGAATCCTTGAGCCTGACACTGTTGCATAATCAGAATACTTTATTATCTCTCACAAAAAAACAATTTCTGCTACTATGGAAAAATGTATCACCTCATGCAAACTAAACTACACAGAATAGTAGTTTAGTAATAGTGTAAATGGGAGCATAAAATTCCAAAGCCAAATGTCACTGAACCTTTAGGGAGGAAATTGAAACTGAAATTGGGTCCCCAGAGAAAAGACCATTGTTCACTTCCTTCCAGCGAGAATTTGAGAGGGAACATAGAATCATAGAATCAATAAGGGTGGAAAAGACCTCAGGGATCATCAAGTCCCACCTAGCACCCAACACCGCATGACTATCTAAAGCATGGCTTCAAGTGCCACATCCAATCTGTTTTGGAACACCTCAAGGGATGGTGACTCCACCACCTCCCTGGGTAGAACATTCCAATGGCCAATCTCCCTTTCTATGAAAAACTTCTTCCTAACATCCAGCCTAAACTTCCCCTGGCATAGCTTGAGACTGTGTCCTCTTTTTCTAGTGATGGTTGCCTGAGAGAAGAGACCAACCCCCACCTGGCTACTACCTCCCTTCAGGTAGTTATAGACAGCAATAAGGTCTGCCCTGAGCCTCCTCTTCTGCAGGCTAAGCAACCCCAGCTCCCTCAGCCTCTCCTCACAGGGCTGTGCTCCAGACCTCTCCCCAGCCTCATTGCCCTTCACTGGACATGCTCAAGTGTCCTTCTTAACTGAGGGGCCCAGAACTGGAGACAGGACCCAAGGTAGATTTATCCCAAACATTCTATATATGGCAACTGAAGAAAGAAAGGAAGAGATGTGTTTCTTACCAAGGCTGTAAGCTACCTGCTTATGTTTGAAGAGGTGGATTGGAGGGGGACTGGAGCACTGCCTGATAAGGAGAGGCTGAGGGACCTGGGGCTTTTTAGTCTGGAAAAGAGAAGACTGAGAGGGCATTTAATAAATGTTTATAAATATCTGAGGACTGGGGGTCAGGAGGGAGGGGACAGGCTCTGCTCACTTGCTCCCTGGGATAGGACAAGGAGCCATGGATGTAAGCTGCAGCACAAAAGGTTCCACCTCAACACAAGGGGGAACTTCTTTACTGTAAGGCTCACAGAGCCCTGGAGCAGGCTGCCCAGAGAGGTTGTGGAGTCTCCTTCTCTGGAGACTTTCAAGGCCTATCTGGATGCATTCCTGCATGACCTGAGCTAGATTGTATGGCCCTGCTCTGGCAGGGGCATTGGACTCAATGATCTCTTTGGTTCCCTTCCAACCCCTGACATCCTGTGAGCCTGTGACTTTCAAATGGCTTTTCTCTTGCAGTAAACATAGGAGAACAGGTAAAACGAGAGGAGGGCTGGCTGGCTAGTTTATCCTTGTAAAAGATAGGGAAGTTGTATTTGTTGAGAGAGTGCACTACTCAGATTAACAGAGAGAGTATGCCCTCAATTTCACTGCACTGTGGCAGTGCTCATTCAACTGATGAAGTTCTCAGCTCAAAGGGCAGCCTACACTTTGTTCTAAGTTCCTGCTGGAATGGAAAAGCTGACAGGGGGGAAACTTGCACAAAGGATATTGTGCTGTTAAAGTTTGTTCAAAGCGACAGTTGTCAGATCCTTTTGAAATGAAATTGAAAAGGAAAAACCAATTTTCTTTGAGGACAAAGTTCAGCTCATTTGGTGTGCTGTACCTGTCTAATTTGCTTCCCTGGAAAAGAAATTTCCACTAGGGCTGCTTGAAAATGTAGTTTAGGCATAGCTCAGAAAGTTTAATGCCAGTTTGCATAATATTTAGGGACAGTAAATGAAAAACTAATTTCTCTCTGTTTAAAACACAAGAGATGACAATTTTTTGCAGAAAGGAATGGACTATTTTCTTTCTGGGTTTTTTTTTTCCTTCTTCATTTTGTTTTTTCTCCTGACCAAATGTGATTTTTTTAAGGCTTTGGATTGAGGTAGGCAACATAACTTTTTAATGTTTTCCCTAATAATTCTTTCAGTAGTTGGTAAATTATAGAATCATAGAATTGTTAGGGTTGGAAGGGACCTCAAAGATCATCTAGTTCTAACACCCCTGCTATGGGCAGGCACACCTCACACTACAGCAGGTTGCTCACAGCCACATCCAACCTTGCCTTCAAAACCTCCAGGGATGAGGCTTCTACCACCTTCCTGGGCAACCTGCTCCAGTGTCTCACCACCCTCATGGGGAAGAATAGAATAGAATAGAATAGAATAGAATAGAATAGAATAGAATAGAATAGAATAGAATAGAATAGAATAGAATAGAATAATAGAAGGATAGAAGAATAGAATGATAGAATGATAGAATAAACCAGGTTGGAAGAGACCTTCAAGATCATCGTGTCCAACCTATCATCCAACACCACCTAATCAACTAACCCATGTAACCAAGCACCCTGTCAAGTCTCCTCCTGAACGCCT
Source organism: Melanerpes aurifrons (assembly GCA_011125475.1). NCBI lineage: Eukaryota > Metazoa > Chordata > Aves > Piciformes > Picidae > Melanerpes > Melanerpes aurifrons. Next base: position 4,284,717 of record WWNC01000001.1, read on the forward strand.
CCAGTGGTGGCGATTCCACCACCTCCCCGGGCAGTCCATTCCAATGGGCAATCACTCTCTCTGTGTAAAACTTCCTCCTGACCTCCAGCCTGAACTTGCCCTGGCACAGCCTGAGACTGTGTCCTCTCGTTCTGGTGCTGGCTGGAATACAGTGTCAGAATAGAACAGAATAGAATAGACCAGGTTGGAAGAGACCTTCAAGATCATCGTGTCCAACCCATCAACCAACCCAACTCACCTAAAAACTAACCCATGGCACCAAGCACCCCATCAAGTCTCCTCCTGAAAACCTCCAATGACAGCGACTCCACCACCTTCCCAGGCAGCCCATTCCAATGGGCAATCACTCTCTCTGTATAGAACTTCTTCCCAACATCCAACCTAAACCTTATGCTGCTCATAAGTAGAGATAAAATAAAATCATAGAATCATAGAATGGTTTGGGTTGGAAGGGACCTCTGAAAATCATCTAGTCCAACCACCTCCACAGTCAGCAGGGACATCCTCATCTAGATTAGGATGCCTGGAGCCCTGTCAATCCTCTGGATATGGATGGAGCCCTAACTACCACCCTGGGCATTCTGTTCCAGGGTTCCACCACCCTCATAGTAAAGAACCTGTTCCTAACACCCAATCTGAATCTGCTCTTCTCTAGTTTGAAGCCATTGCCTCTCATCCTATCACTGCAGGCCTTTGTACAGCATCTCAGTCCATCCATCTTGTAGGTCCCCTTCAGGTACTGGAAGGCCACATGAGCAAATATGCTGTGATATTCACAATGTGTGTAACACATTGGTAGGAGGATCCCAGCGATAATAAAGCAATATCATTGTCTTTGTGAAATAGTCAAAGAAACAGTAGCTAATCAGAAGCAGGAATAGAAAACATTTGCATATCATCAGCTTTCAAAACAACTGTATTTTGCTTCAGTGCTGTAAAACTATTTCCAGCACCATTGCCTGAGGGATTATTTTAGGTTATTTTGAAAATGATGATGGTCTGGCATCATTAGGAGTGAAAAATGGTCCTCTTAAAGGGTAATAACACATCCTGGAGGGAGACAAGAATGCACATATGCATCTCAGAGGCTCTGGATATTGGTTCCACATGCACCTGGAAGACAAATGTGCTGAGCAATCATGTGCATTGATGACCAAATACATTGTGCTTTTTATTATACGCACACTCAAGTTTGGTAACAGGAAGCTGAGAGCTGAAAATTTCCCCTTTGGTGGTTAGTATTTGTTTGGTTTGGGTGGTTTTGTTTGGTTTGGGTTTCGTTGTGTCTGTTTTGTGTTTTGGTTTGTTCTTAAGAATGGAATGGAATGGAATGGAATGGAATGGAATGGAATGGAATGGAATAGAATAGAATAGAATAGAATAGAATAGAATGGAATAGGATAGGATAGGATGGGATAGGATAGGATAGGATAGGATAGGATAGGATAGGATAGGATAGGATAGGATAGGATAGAATAGAATTAAAGCAGGTTGGAAAAGACTTTCGAGATCATCCAGTCCAACCTATCCAACCTATCACCTAGCACTATCTAATCAACTAAACCATGGCACCATATGTCCCAATCAGTCTCCTCTTAAACACCTCCAGTGATGGTGACTCCCTCACCTCCCCGGGCAGCACATTCCAAAGGCAAATCTCTCATTCTGTGAAGAATTTCTTAGTCACATCCAGCCTAAACCTCCCCCTGCACAGCTTGAGACTGTGTCCTCTTGTTCTGCCGCTGGTTGCCTGGGAGAAGAGACCAACCCCCCCCTGTCTACAACCTCCCTTAAGGTAGTTGTAGAGAGCAATAAGGTCTCCTCTGAGCCACTCCTCATAGAGCTTGTGCTCCAAACTCCTCCTCAGCTTTGTTGCCCTTCTCTGGACACATTCCAGCAACTCAACATCTTTCTTGATCTGAGTGGCCCAGAACTGGACACAGGACTCAAGGTGTGGCCTAACCAGTGCCGAGTACAGGGCAGAATGACCTCCCTGCTCCTGCTGGCCGCACTATTCCTGATACGGGCCAGGATGCCATTGGCCTCATTGGCTTCACTGGGTTTGGTTGTTGGTTGGTTTGATCTGGTTTGATTTGGTTCTCTTTTTTCTCTTCTTGTTTTTGGGGTTTGTTTCTTCTTGCTTCATTGGGTGTGCTGGTTTAATATGGTTCATTCTTTTTCTTCTTGTTTCTGGCTTTTGTTTTTTTCTTGCTTTGTTGGGTATGTTGGTTAGGTTGGTTTGGTCTGATTTGGTTTGGTTTGGTTCATCCTTTTTTCTTCTTGTTTTTGGGTTTTGTTTTTGGAGTTTTTTTGTTTGGTTGGTTTGGTTTTGGGGTATTTTTGTGTTTTGTTTGGTTTGTTGTTTTCCTGCCTGTCCTGAAGCTAAACATATTAAAAGCCTGCTTTGATTCCATAAGCAGAAAGTATCAAGCTCAAACTCTTTCCAATGGTGAATCATGGCCAGGTTTTTGCATGGTTTACACTGCTGTAAAAATGCCAACAGGCTGGCATTAGCAGCAAATAGGTTAGGCTGCTGTTCCATTTGCAGTCTGGCAAAGGGACAAGGATCACTGGTATTTCAATTAGTGGTGAGCCAATGGCCTCTTCTGGGTGTGACAGAAACTGAAATATGTTCAGCCCTGGAAAACTTAACAGTGTTGCAGTATTTGCTCTGATTTGCTGCTTGTTGGATGGGATTCCTGATAGAAATGGACCTTGGGAAATATCAATGATTCAGTGGGACATCTTCAACTAGATAAGGTAGCTCAAAGTCTTGTTCTGTCTAACCTTGAGCAGACCATTCTGGTGTTTCATGTTTCCAGTGATTAAATTCATGAGGTTCAACAAGACCAAGTGCAAGGTCCAGCATCTGTGTCAGGGCAATCCCAAGCACTGCTATAGACTGGGCAGGGATTGGCTTGAGAGCAGCCTTGAAGAAAAGGACCTGGGGATATTGGTGGATGAGAAGCTCAACATGAGCCTCTGGTGTACACTAGCAGCCCAAAAGGCATACACATCCTGGGCTGCATCAAGAGAAGCACAGCCAGCAGGGTGAGGGAGGTGATTCTCCCCCTCTACTCAGCTCTGGTGAGACCCCACCTGGAGTACTGCATCCAGTTCTGGAGCCCCTAGTACAGGAAGGATCTGGAGGTGCTGGAAGGTGTCCACAGAAGGGCCATGAGGATGAGCAAAGGGCTGGAGCTGCTCTGTTATGAGGACAGACTGAGGGAGTTGGGGCTGTTCAGTCTGGAGAAGAGAAGGCTCCGAAGAGACCTAATTTTGACCTTCCAGTATCTGAATGAGGCGCTTGGTGCTATGGTTTAGTTCATTAGATGGGGTTGGGTGATATGGTGGACTCCATGATCTCAAAGGTCTCTTCCAACCTGATTAATTCTCCCCCCTCCCCTCCCCCTCCCCTCCCCTCCCCTCCCCTCCCCTCCCTCCCCTCTCCCCTCCTCTCCTCTCCTCTCCTCTCCTCTCTCTCCTCTCTCCCTCTCCTCTCCTCTCCTCTCCCTCTCTCTCCTCTCTCCTCTCCTCTCCTCTCCTCTCCTCTCCCTCCTCTCCTCTCCTCTCCTCTCCTCTCCTCTCCTCTCCTCCCTCTCCTCTCCTCTCCTCTCCTCTCCTCTCCTCTCCTCTCCTCTCCTCTCCTCTCCTCTCCTCTCCTCTCCTCTCCTCTCCTCTCCTCTCCTCTCCTCTCCTCTTCCTTCTGCTTGCCTTTGGCTGCATTGTTTTGGTTAAGTCTAACAACCACTTCCTCTGCTCTGTCTCTTGCCCTTCTTTGGCCAGGGGGTTTCAGTAGGCAGGGAAGGAGAAACAACCAGCTTCTCTGACCAGGGGTCTCTTGTGGTGTTTGTTAGGAGTAAATATCTGTAACTATTGTAAATCCTGGATGTTTTGTACATATCCATTGCTTTCCATTGTAGAGTGCAGTTTTGCCTGTAAATACAGCTTCCATTTGCTTCCAACTGAGCAGGTCTGGCAAAAGTTAATGTTAGGGGGGAGGGGGAAATTTCAACCCACCACACTACAGTATAGCTTTCCTTTTGAGGGAAAGGATTACATTTTTCAGCCTTCACAGAATAGTAATTTACAAATTAGGTTTTTATCATGCTTAACAATGAGTGATATCACCTAAGGGCATAAATTAATTTTTATGTATGTTAAGCACATTAATATTTTATATTCAAGCCTTAACATGCCTTCTCCTTCCTTTTTTATACTTTTTTTCCCACAGAAGATTAATGACCTGCTTGAATTTGTTTTATTGCATATGATTTCCGTTTTCTCTAAGCTGCTCTCCTAGGTTTAAAATTTAAGCCCTTTTCTACAATGTTTTCTTAACCAGCAGAGTTTAATTCATTCGCCAGTTCCTATTGAAGCAGGAGACCAGCCATTCAGCATGACATGTTTCAAAGCATTACACAGATTAGTTGATGAATTTGCTGAACTGTATCACCACTATTTATTCCTGAAGACTCTAAGAAAGAATTACTGAGAAGTTGTCAGAAGAATTGGGAGGTGGGGGGAGAAGGAAGCACTCCATTATTTTGATGAGAAATATGGCATGATGGTCTTTTTAGTGTATCCTTCTTTCACTGTGAAACTGATGGAGCAAACACTGAACCATGAAGAGCTAATCCAAAAACCTGTGGAAATTTTCTCATTGATTTTTATTGAGCTTACAGGTAGCCTGCCAACACTTAGACATCTACTGGAAAGGAGAAGCAGAAACAAAGGCAAACAAACAAGTAAAACAGTCTCATGGAAAGATCTTGGCAGGCACTCAGCATTTTAAATTGAATCAAAGAGGCAACACATGAATGATAGTAGTTCCAGATAATAAAGTGAAAGAAATAGTTTCCAGGTAGTATTTTCAGGTACTTAAGTGAAGAAAGAATAGAATAGAATAGAATAGAATAGAATAGAATAGAATAGAATAGAATAGAATAGAATAGAATAGAATAGACCAGGTTGGAAGAGACCTTTGAGATCATTAAGTCCAACCTATCACCCAACACCACCTAATCAACTAAACCATGGCACTAAGTGTCTCACCAAGGTTCTTCCTAAACACCTCCAGTGATGACGACTCCAGCACCTCCCTGGATAGCACATTCAAATGGCCAATCTCTCTTTCTGGGAAGAACTTCTTCCTGACATCCAGCCTAAACCTCCTCTGGCACAGCTTGAGACTGTGTCCTCTTGTTCTGGTGCTGGTTGCTTGAGAGAAGAGACCAACCCCCACCTGGCCACAATATCTCTTCAGGTAGTTGCTATAAGATCTTCCATGAGCCTCCTCTTCTCCAGGCTAAGCAACCCCAGCTCCCTCAGCCTCTCCTCACAGGGCTGTGCTCCAGACCTCTCCCCAGTCTTGCTGCCCTTGCCTGGACACAGTTCAAGTATCTCAATGTCCATCTTAAACTGAGGAGCCCAGAACTGGACACAGTACTCAAGGTGTGCCTTAACCTGTGCTGAGTACCTGGGCAGAATGACCTCCCTGCTCCTGCTGGCCACACTCGTCCTGATGCAGACCAGGATGCCATTGGCCTTCTTGGCCACCTGGGCACACTGCTGGTTTCTGTTCAGCTGCTGTCAACCAGTACTCCAGTACCTCCTGCCTGCCTGTTCTCCATCCACTCCAACCCTAGCCTGTAGGGCAGCATGGGGTTGTTGTGGCCTGAAGTGCAGAACCTGGTACTTGGATTGTTGTATGCCATCCTGCTGGACTCTGCCCATCTACCCAGCCTTTTAAGGTCCCTCTGAAGAGCCCTTCTACCCTCCAACAGAACAGCACCTGCCCCAAACTTGGCATCATCTGCAAACTCACTAATGGTGGACTCAATCCTCTTGCCCAGATCATGAATAAAGATACTGACTAGAACAGGCCCAACACTGATCCCTGGGGGAAGTAGCTGTATCCCAGCCAAAACCCAGTGCTTCAACATACTGAGAATCCTAATGATTGGGGTTTGTTTTTTTTTTTTATGAGAGCTGTTTTTTAATTGCTGCTCTAAACATCTCAGGAAGTATTCCACCACTCCTGCTTTAATGACTGTAATTGAGGGGTATTTTTAAGCAACAAAAAAATTGAATGCAGAAAAATAATGGCCTCATCAGGGACCATTAAACAAATAAACAACACAAAACAGGGTTTCTCATACAATCTATTTTGATGGCAAAGGAGTCTGTTAATTACTGACAAATGCAAGAAATCACTGTGAAGAAATAAGAGCTGAAATGTTTGATTTCCCACAAACAGAAGACTAATTTATCATGTGCTCAGGCACTAAAAAAGAAGTTTAGAAAACCCCTCTTATGGTAAAGCAAACTAATATGGTGACTTAATGAGTCATGAAGAATGAAATGCTCCCATTCCTTAGCCCTCTAACAAGTCTGTGCTTACTAAGGTTTATTTTTTTCCCCTTTACTATCACTCTTAATCATTTGCATGGAGGAAGCTGGCCAGGGCCATCGAAGCCCAAGCAGTGCAACCTGAATTCCAACTGCACAGAAATAAACAGGCCCTGGTGGGATGGAGCATAAAATATGCCAGGCTGTGTCATTGTAATGCACTTTTGAAAGATTTATACATATTCATTCTCCTCATTTAGCCCCTGAATGACAACAAGCAGGTGAGAACAGAAGTGCAGTACATCAAGCAAGACAGTTGTGAACAAAACATAGAGGAGTGTGACAGAGGTGAAAAATGGAAAGAATGTTCTCTCTGTGTCTTGCAGGCATTGTTAGTCTTTGATAGTGAAATGAAGCTTGCTGGGGAGTGGGGTGTGGCTTGTTGTCATTGGAGGTAGCACTTCTGTAACTACTGGTTGACAGTAGGCTGAACATGAGCCAACAGCGTGCCCAGGCGGCCAAGAAGGCCAATGGCATCCTGGCCTGCATCAGGAACAGTGTGGCCAATCATTCTGCCCTGTACTCAGCACTGGTTAGGCCACCCCTTGACTCCTGTGTCCAGTTCTGGGGCCCTTCACCGTCATAGGGAAGAACTTCTTCCTAACATCCAATCTGAATCTACCCATTTCCAGTTTTTCTCCATTCTCCCTAGTCCTGTCACTCCCTGACATCCTAAAAAGTCCCTGCCAGCTTTCTCGTAGCCCCCTGTAGATACTGGAAGGTCAAAATTAGGTCGCCTCAGAGCCTTCTCTTCAGACTGAACAGCCCCAACTTGCTCAGTCTGTCCTCATAGGAGAGGTTCTCCAGCCCTCTGATCATCCTTCAGCAGCCTTTCAAACACATAGAAGGAAGATCTGAAGAACTTATAAGGATGACTAGAATTTCACCACATTTTTGCCCATGAGGGTGGTGAGACACTAGCGCAGGTTGCCCAAGGAGGTGGTGGAAGCCTCATCCCTGGAGGTTTTTGCAGTCAGACTGGATGTGGCTATGAGCAACCTGCTGTAGTGTGAGGTGTCCCTGCCCATGGCACATGAATCACAGAATTTAATTAATATCTGGAAATTCAGATGAACTTAACATCTTCCTTTCCATCCTTGGTATTATGACCTAAAATCTCTTCACTTGGTACAATTCCCAGATTTGCCTATCTTTATCTACAATCCATTTCCTTTGGATGGAAAAAAGAATTATTACATTCATCTCATTTCTTCTCTTTCTGAATCATAAGTGCAGCTAAGTGCAACTTATTTATGTTTGCTGTGCCTTTAATTTTGCATTTTAGATTAGCCTCAGACAATCTCATGCATCATGAAATAATAATGACAAATAATTGATGCACTTACAGCAGTGCCTTGACTTGACTTTGCAGAAAAGTCACATCTCTTGCTTATTTCCTAGCAGAATGCAACTCATTGTGAATGTGGAGTTACTTTCTTAATCAGTGCATTCAGATCAGATTGCAGACTGCCTGCCTTTGGTCTTGAGGATTAAGTGGCAATTAGAAGATCTGCAAACAGCAGATGGGTAGAAGAATTTGAATTGTTTTGCCATAACAGAGATGATGTGCTGAGAATTTTGGCAAGCATATGGAATTTTTGAATGGGTAATGAAAACACTGGGCATGGGAAAAATGAAACCAAATGCTGTGAGATAAAACAGCCTGCTCAGTTTTATGTGTTGCGGTGGTGAAGGGGAAAGAAAAGGGGATTACTGAGAGCAATTGCATAAAATATAGGCTCCTGAAAGGTCTCAGTTAATATTTCAGAGCATTGTTTAGCGATGGAATTTTCAGACACAAAGGCACAAAGACACAAGGAGTGTAAAAGTTATCATGATAGAAACATTCAGGTTGGATAAAACCCCTTCAGATCAAGCCCAGCTATTATCCTAATCCCGTGGAATCTACTAGTAACACCTAAACAGAAAATGATGGATTCATACTGCAGTCCTTAATTGTTGATACATAATAGTGCACATCAACATGCAGTGGGAGCCTCCTGGAGCTGTGACTTAATGGTGGAGTCACCATCCCTGGATGTGTTCAAGAGGGGACTGGGATGATCTTTGAGGTCTCTTCCAAGCTTGGTGATGCTGTGATACTGTGAAGAAATATCTGTCTTGAGGTTTAGAATCATAGGATTATTTAGGTTGGGAGAGACCTTTAAGATCAAGTCCAGCCATGAACCTAAAGCTTCCAAGTGGCCCCCAAACCATGTCCCTCAACACCACATCTGTATATCTTCTAAACACTTCCAGGGCAGGTGACTCAACCACTTCCCTGAGCACCCTGTTCTGATGCTTTATAAACCTTTCAGTGAAGAACTGTTTCCTAATACCTAATCTAAACTTCCTCTGGTGCAACTCAAGTCCATCTCCTCTTATGCTATTGCTTGCTACCTGGTAGACAAGACTGACACCCACCTTACTACAACCTCTTTCAGGTAGCTCTAGAGAGTGATAGGATTACCTCAGAGCCTCTTGTTCTCCAGGCTAAAGAGTCCTAGAACCTTGAGTCACTCCTTATAAGATTTGTTCTGTAGAACCTTCACAAGCTTTATCCTGGTTTGAGGTAGAAGAGAAACAATTCTGTTCTGTGATTTTGCTTCTCAGTTCAGTCTCTCCTAAGCAATGGAACTTTCTGAAATGAACAACATGTTTTCACTGTGTCTTTTTGATAGGGTTTGGGGGGGGGAGTGTGGATTTCAACCCACCACAGTCTTCTAATAGTGACAACACTCAGTGTTCATAGTCAGTAACATGAATTAGAATAGAATTAGAATTAGAATTAGAATTAGAATTAGAATTAGAATTAGAATTAGAATTAGAATTAGAATTGGTGTGCAGACCAAGATCACTGTTAAATCTTGTGTACCACATCCAGGGGCTGCAGAATGTAAAAGCCCACACCTGCAGGGAGAAGTAGACAGAAAAAAAGTGACTCTAAACTGACCAACTAGCTATTCCTTTCCATACAGGTCATACTCAATAAAAAGATCAGGAACCACAAGAATCATGCCTTTTTGCTTCAGTAGCCAGCATCTGAGAAGGACTCTGATCATTCTGCCTTTGATCCCAGTCCATGAATTCCTTGATCTGATTCCAGAATCCGGCTCCTGAATTCAATTTCTGTCTGCTCATGATACCAGTCTGAGCCTTCCACCCACATCATCATTTCTGCCCAATGGCATCCTGGCCTGCATCAGGAACAGTGTGGCCAGCAGGAGCAGGGAGGTCATTCTGCCCCTGTACACTGCACTGATTAGGTCGCACCTGGAGTCCTGTGTCCAGATCTGAGCCCCTCAGTTCAAGAAGGCTGTTGAGTTGCTGGAATGTGTCCAGAGAAGGGCAACAAAGCTGGGGAGAGTTCTTGAGCAGCTGAGGGAGCTGGGGTTGCTTAGCCTGGAGAAGAGGAGGCTCAGAGGAGACTTCATTGCTCTCTGCAACTACCTGAAGGGAGGCTGTAGCCAGGTGGGGGTTGGTCTCTTCTCCCAGGCAACCAGTGGCAGAATATGAGGCACTCACAAGCTGTTCCAGGGGAAGTTTAGGCTGGAGGTGAGGGCAAAGTTCTTCACAGAAAGAATAATTGGCCATTGGAATGTGCTGCCCAGGGAGGTGTTTTTTAAAACATTATTTTCATTAAATATGGTTTTGGTTTTGAATTTACCCTTTGGATGTGCTCCTGCACCTCAACGTCCTTGTTGTAGTGAGTGACCCAAAAGATGGTACTCAAAGTGTGGCCTCACAAGTGTTGAGTACAGAGGTACAATCACTTACCTAGACTTTCTGCCTGCTTCTCCCAGGCAATTAGCAAGACAAGATAACAGTCTCAAGCTGTGCCAGGGGAGGTTTAGGCTGGATTTGAGGAAGAAGTTCTTCTCAGAAAGAGAGATTGGCCATTGGAATGTGCTGCCCAGAGAGGTGGTGGAGTCACCATCACTGGAGGTGTTTAGGAAGAGACTGGATGAGGCACTCAGTGTCATGTTTTAGTTGATTTGATGGTCTTGGGTGATAAGTTGGACTTGATGATCTCTGAGTTCTTTTCCAACCTGGCTAATTCTGCATTCTGATCTCAGTCTTTCTGGTACAGGCCAGAATGCTGTTGGTCTTCTTGGCTTTAAAAGCCCAAGGTGACAAAATACCATTGACATTAAATGAGCCCGTGCTATTGACGATGGATACAGAATCAGATCATCTTGATTTTCAGAAGTAGTTGAGAATGTATAGGTTACTGCTGTATTCATTTCTAGATTTGGTTTATGTATGGGCAGCATTGAGCAGACAGAAATGTTTATAATTTAGCATTTCTACAGTAACATTCCTGCTACGGATTTTTCATCATGCTCTCAGATGGTCTTCAGTGTCTATCACAGTATTACTAAGGTTGGAAGAGACCTCAAGGATCATCGAGTCCAACCTGTCACCACAGACCTAATGACTAGACCATGGCACCAAGTGCCATGTCCAATCCCTTCTTGAACACCTCCAGGGATCGTGACTCCACCCCCCCCCCGGGTGGCACATTCCAATGACGAATGACTCCCTCGGTGAAGAACGTTCTCCTCACCTCGAGCCTTAACTTCCCCTGGCACAGCTTGAGAGTGTGTCCTCTTGTTCTGGTGCAGTTGCCTGGGATAAGAGACCAACCCCTTCCTGGCTACAACCACCTTTCAGGTAGTTGTAGAGGGCAATGAGGTCACCCCTGAGCCTCCTCTTCTCCAGGCTAAACAATCCCAGCTCCCTCAGCCTCTCCTCACAGGGCTGCGCTCAAGGCCTCTCCCCAGCCTTGTTGCCCTTCTCTGGATATTTTGTCATCATATAGCAACTATTTAATTTGTTAGATCAATATACACTTGTCCTATATTTTTTCCTTCTTTGGAAAACAAACTTTCTTCTCTATTTCTGCTTTTCTTTTTTTTTTTTCAGCTAAAAATAGATGTGGCTGTTGAAAAGAATAATTCTTGATATAAAATTGAATCATAGAATCACAGGGTTGGAAGGGACCACAAGGACATTCCAGTTCCAATCTCCCTCCCATGGGCAGGGACACCTCACACTACAGCAGGTTGCTCACAGCCACATCCAGCCTGGCTGCAAAAACCTCCAGGGATGAGGCTTCCACCACCTCCCTGGGCAACCTGTGCCAGTCTCTCACCACTCTCATGGGGAACAATTTCTTCCTAACATCCAATCTGAATCTACCCATTTCTAGTTTTTTTCCCATTCCCCCCAGTCCTATCACTCCCTGACACCCTCAAAATCCTCCCCAGCTTTCTTGTAGCCCCCTTCAGATACTGGAAGGCTACAATTAGGTCTCCTTGGAGCTTTCTCTTTTCCAGACTGAGTAACCCAAACTCCCTCAGTCTGTCCTCATAGGACAGGAGCTCCAGCCCTCTCTACTCATCCTTGTGGTCCTTCTCAGGACACATGCCAGCACCTCCAGATCCTTCCTGTACTAGAGGCTCCAGAACTGGACACAGTACTCCAGATGGGGTCTCAGCAGACTGGAGTACAGGAGGAGAATCACCTCCTGTCCCTGCTGGTTGTGCTTCTCTTGATGCAGCCCAGGATGTGATTGGCTTTCTGGGCTGCAAGTGCACACTGGCAGCTCATGCTGAGCTTCTCCTTCACCAGCACCCCCCAGGCTGTATATATGGTACTGTGGTGTAAGGGTAAACAAAATTTACTTAGAACAAAGTAGAATAGAATAGAATAGAATAGAATAGACCAGGTTGGAAGAGACCTTCAAGATCATCACGTCCAACCTATCACCCAACACCACCTAATCAACTAACCCATCTATCCAAGCACCCTGTCAAGTCTCCTCCTGAACACCTCCAGTGACGTGACTCCACCACCTCCCCAGGCAGTCCATTCCAATGGGCAATCACTCTCTCCGTGTAAAACTTCCTCCTGACCTCCAGCCTGAACTTCCCCTGGCGCAGCCTGAGACTGTGTCCTCTTGTTCTGGTGCTGGCTGCCTGGGAGAAGAGACCAACCTCTGCCTGTTTACAACCCCCCTTCAGGTAGCTGTAGAGAGCAATAAGGTCACCCCTGAGTCTCCTCCTCTCCAGGTTAAGCAGCCCCAGCTCCCTCAGTCTCTCCTCACAGGGCTTGTGTTCCAAGCCCCTCACTAACTTTGTTGCTCTTCTCTGGACTCATTCCAGCAAGTCAACCTCCTTCCTAAACTGAGGGGCCCAGAACTGGACACAGGACTCGAGGTGTGGCCTAACCAGTGCAGTGTACAGGGGCAGAATGACCTCCCTGCTCCTGCTGGCCACACTGTTCTTAATGCAGGCCAGGATGCCATTGGCCCTCTTGGCTGCCTGGGCACACTGCAGGCTCATGTTCAGCCTACCATCAACCAGCACCC